>OZ002740.1:53928756-54133249 GCA_963924295.1 Dioctria rufipes
GTTAAGATATTCCCTCCCCTAATATTGAAATTATTATTCATTATCCAATACGATTAATTTGGGTTTGCCTAATATTTCATTTCTGTTTTTAATGGCTTTTACCATTGTTAGAACTGTTTTTGTCTAATAGTACATTTTGATATAAATGGTTGGAAAATTTGTCAAATATTGCGACGAAGTATTGTTTTTTACAATGAAATATATTTATATGCAGGATTGCATTAACTTCTTCAGGAATTTAGTTTATTTACAATTTATACTTGGTTGGGTTTCTGTAGTACTTTACTAAATCACATGTTTCACAATTATTTATATACCTCTGTATTAATTCTTTTAATTTAAGAAAGAATATTCGATTTTCATTTCTTCGAAATTTTCGTTGATTCTTCTATGACTTTTTTTTGTGGTATGATTCAATTATTTTAAGTGGATCATCTGCGCTATTCACTTCCTTTGTTAAATATTTGCTTTTTCTAAATTTTAAGGCATTAATATTACTATATAAACTTATAATTTCTTTTTGTAATATGTAATTATTTGGGTAATCTAATTCTGAATACATTGCTACTATATATTTACCCTTAATAAAACTTTATATATATTACCTACTATATATTTACCCTTAATAAAACGTCTTAGGACATCTTTTATTATAGTTATATTATTCAGATCTTCCTCTGATATGTCGATTTTTCTATTTTTATTAATTATTTCAGTGTCCTTGCTTTTGTTTTCATTAGCCGGATTTGATTTTTATAATCATTAACAGTGGTTTTAGTATGCAGTCTCCTGAAGCATTACTGCAGAACAAAAACGTAATTCTGTCTTTTGCCACCTTAAAACCACTAGCACTTTTTTCATGTTTTGCTATGTACGTTCGGCTTGGCATTCTTTTCCAGAAAAGGCCGGTTTCATCGGCGTTAAAAACTTGGTCACTATGGGCTTGTCTAATCGCTTTTTCATTTTTTTTAATTGTCCGGATTGTCGCTTCGTTTAAATTTAAAGATTTTCCAACGGAAGTGGGACCTTCACCACTTCCAAGTCGGTCCAGAATCTGTATCTTTGTTTCCAAAGAAATACTTGTTCTTTTTTGCTTTTTCATGGCTGAATTAAAAATTTGAAATTTATTAAATAAGTTATGCTTTATGAAAAGTTTTAACTTACATGATTATAATCAAACGAAATACAAGTTGTTGACTTTCAAAAACAAACAGTACCACAAAATTAAAAAAAGTATTATTTTAAAAACCAAAACTAAAAAATATTACTTCTATAAATTTCTTTTCACAAAATATTACTTTTCATTTACATATGACACGTTCAAAAGTCAATAGAAAATAGAACAAATGTAAAAATAATTTAGTAAACTGTGAGTCGCCTAACTATATAATCAAAGAAAAAACAAGGAACAGCCTAAATTCCTAGAATTATTGTGAATCTTATTAAAAACAGGGAACATCTAATTTCTTAGAAATTTTTGTCCGTGTAAAAAAAAACAAACGTGTAAAAACAGGATAAGTTTATTTTTGTCGACCGTGTTGTTTCAAAATCGTGTAAAAAAAGGCCTTTGTAAAAACAGGATTAGGTGTACTGTGCAATCTTGAATAACTGGTGCCCAAATGAGGATTCGATTTTAAAAAAATTAAGCGAAAATTGATTTTTCGTTAAAAAGCTTGTCTGGTCATCTGGATTTTGACTGAAAGTTTTTAAATTCGCCCACTCATCTATCAATTTTGGGTCATAAATTTTGATGTTTTTGTTTTGGAAAAATAAAACCGTATTTTAAATTGCAGTTTATGGAGTATTCTCAGTTATATTAGGAAAAAACATCCAGCTCGGTGAGAGCTTTAATTTGATATCACAAATGTCTAATTTGGGGGTAGCAATCCCGGTTTTTTTATCCATACCCCCTCACCAGGATTTAATTGTATTAGGAAGCAAATTTATTTTTTATTTTTCAACTCCATAGAGCAAAATGGTGTACACTATGATAGAAATTTTTAAGCTTTGTGCCGATAAGCAAAATGCGGTGAGGAAAATGCAGGAATTGGGAGTTTTTGCCACGGAAGGGGAACTTAAATGCCCAGAATGTGGTGGACTGTTCAAATTATGTAGAAATAGTAATGATGAGGATGGACACTTTTGGCGCTCTTGTACTAAAGTTGTAAAACAGAAGCAAAAGAAAGCTGTGTGCAATAAGCGAAAAAGTATTAGATCCAACACATTCCGCAGTAAATCAAAGCTGTCAATTGAGCAGGTAAAATGATTTAAATGTTAAAGGTTTCGTTGAGAGCCCTTACCGAGTTTTTCTTTATTTCTCCAGATAATGATGTTTGCACGTATGTGGTGTAAGAACGTGGAACTTCAAACTATAGCAGAAGATGTTTCCATATCGAAACCCACATCAGTCGATTGGAACTCCTTCTGCAGAGAAGTAGTTATAAGCTTCTATGAAAGGGAAGCCAAGCCAATTGGTACTTCAATTTAATTTTCAGTTTTTTTGGGGTGAGTTTTAATATGCATTTGTTTCAGGTGGTGAAAATATGAACGTGGAGATCGACGAGTCAAAGTTCGGGAAAAGAAAGTACAACAAAGGTCATTATGTTGAGGGGCAGTGGGTATTTGGAGGTGTCTGCAGGGAAACCGGCGACTTTTTCTTGGTTCCCGTGGAACATCGTAATAGCGCCACTTTGAAGCCACTGGTTGAAGCCTGGATTCTTCCAGGCGCAACAATCATATAAGTGATTGTTGGAAGGCCTATGAGAAGTTGGATAAAACGATATTCCAACACCTTACGGTTAACCACTCGGTTAACTATAAGGATCCAGAAACGGGAGCCCATACGAATCAGATCGATTGTCTCTAGAAGCACGTCAAATGCCGACTGCACATTTACAATCGCAGAAGTAAACACTTTGTTGGCTACCTGGCTAAATTCATCTTTATCAATTATTGTAAAAGAAATAATCTGGACGCTACAGTTGAATTTTTTAAGGCTGCAGGGACTTTGTACAGTCCATACAAAGATGGGCCTATCGAACTTTTGGTAAGGAATTTGTTTTTACTTTTTTACCATAAAACTACAATTTAATTATAAAAACGTAATTCTGTCTTTTGCCACCTTAAAACCACTAGCACTTTTTTCATGTTTTGCTATGTACGTTCGGCTTGGCATTCTTTTCCAGAAAAGGCCGGTTTCATCGGCGTTAAAAACTTGGTCACTATCGGCTTGTCTAATCGCTTTTTCATTTTTTTTAATTGTCCGGATTGTCGCTTCGTTTAAATTTAAAGATTTTCCAACGGAAGTGGGACCTTCACCACTTCCAAGACGGTCCAGAATCTGTATCTTTGTTTCCAAAGAAATACTTGTTCTTTTTTGCTTTTTCATGGTTGAATTAAAAATTTGAAATTTATTAAATAAGCTATGCTTTATGAAAAGTTTTAACTTACCTGATTATAATCAAACGAAATACAAGTTGTTGAGTTTCAAAAAACAAACAGTATCACAAAATTAAAAAAGAATTATTTTAAAAACCAAAACTAAAAAATATTACTTCTATAAATTTTCTTTGCACAAAATATTACTTTTCACTTACATATGACACGTTCAAAAGTCAATAGAAAATACAAAAAATGTAAAAATAATTTAGTAAACTGTGAGTCGCCTAACTATATAATCAAAGAAAAAACAAGGAACAGCTAAATTCCTAGAATTATTGTGAATCTTATTAAAAAACAGGGAACATCTAATTTCTTAGAAATTTTTGTCCGTGTAAAAAAAAAAACAAACATGTAAAAACAGGATAAGTTTATTTTTGTCGACCGTGTTGTTTCACAATCGTGTAAAAAAAGGCCTTTGTAAAAACAGGATTAGGTGTACTGTGCAATCTTGAATAACTGGTGCCCAAATGAGGATTCGATTTTTAAAAAAATTAAGCGAAAATTGATTTTTCGTTAAAAGCTTGTCTGGTCATCTGGATTTTGACTGAAAGTTTTTAAATTCGCCCACTCATCTATCAATTTTGGGTCATAAATTTTGATGTTTTTGTTTTGGAAAAATAAAACCGTATTTTAAATTGCAGTTCATGGAGTATTCTCAGTTATATTAGGAAAAAACATCCAGCTCGGTGAGAGCTTTAATTTGATATCACAAATGTCTAATTTGGGGGTAGCAATCCCGGTTATTTTGTCCATACCCCCTCACCAGGATTTAATTGTATTATGAAGCAAATTAATTTTTTATTTTTCAACTCCATAGAGCAAAATGGTGTACACTATGATAGAAATTTTTAAGCTTTGTGCCGATAAGCAAAATGCGATGAGGAAAATGCAGGAATTGGGAGTTTTTGCCACGGAAGGGGAACTTAAATGCCCAGAAATAGTAATGATGAGGATGGACACTTTTGGCGCTCTTGTACTAAAGTTGTAAAACAGACGCAAAAGAAAGCTGTGTGCAATAAGCGAAAAAGTATTAGATCCAACACATTCCGCAGTAAATCAAAGCTGTCAATTGAGCAGGTAAAATGATTTAAATGTTAAAGGTTTCGTTGACAGCCCTTACCGAGTTTTTCTTTATTTCTCCAGATAATGATGTTTGCACGTATGTGGTGTAAGAACGTGGAACTTCAAACTATAGCAGAAGATGTTTCCATATCGAAACCCACATCAGTCGATTGGAACTCCTTCTGCAGAGAAGTAGTTATAAGCTTCTATGGAAGGGAAGCCAAGCCAATTGGTACTTCAATTTAATTTTCAGTTTTTTTAGTTTTTTGGGGTGAGTTTTAATACGCATTTGTTTCAGGTGGTGAAAATATGAACGTCGAGATCGACGAGTCAAAGTTCGGGAAAAGAAAGTACAACAAAGGTCATTATGTTGAGGGGCAGTGGGTATTTGGAGGTGTCTGCAGGGAAACCGGCGACTTTTTCTTGGTTCCCGTTGAACATCGTAATAGCGCCACTTTGAAGCCACTGGTTGAAGCCTGGATTCTTCCAGGCGCAACAATCATATAAGTGATTGTTGGAAGGCCTATGAGAAGTTGGATAAAACGATATTCCAACACCTTACGGTTAACCACTCGGTTAACTATAAGGATCCAGAAACGGGAGCCCATACGAATCAGATCGATTGTCTCTAGAAGCACGTCAAATGCCGACTGCACATTTACAATCGCAGAAGTAAACACTTTGTTGGCTACCTGGCTAAATTCATCTTTATCAATTATTGTAAAAGAAATAATCTGGACGCTACAGTTGAATTTTTTAAGGCTGCAGGGACTTTGTACAGTCCATATAAAGATGGGCCTATCGAACTTTTGGTAAGGAATTTGTTTTTACTTTTTTACCATAAAACTATAATTTAATTATAAAAACTTTCAGGTGGGACAAAATGAAGAGGGAGATGTAGATGACGAGGACAGAAAGACAGATTGTGATAAATCAACATGTCTTGAATCCTTAACGACTTCATTATTAACACCAACAACAACGCAGCTTCAACCTTAACCGCAAAATAAACAACTGGCCTTTCCAATGACTGCCCAATCAGCCCCATATCTCTCTACCATCAAGAATTATGGTTGTCTAAGCTAACAATTTCGGATTTTCTTCCCTTTTTTTTTTAATTTAACCTCTATTTTTTTTGCAACAAAGTCGTTAACATAACTTTTTTTTATAAAAACTGTAAGCTGTAGACTCTCCTCTTTAATGTGACCTAGTACACCCTATGTGTTAACTGTAGCCGTTAAACAGTAATAACCTCATATCCTATTCAGGTCACACCGAAATTAGACGATATTTTTTAAAATGACTTGCTAAGGGAACAAATTATCGTTGAGAATAGATTTGAAAATAGGTTTAGAGCTAATTAAAGGGCTTCAGATAGCACATTGGTTGTAATAGGTCAGATTAAAGAGGAGAGTCTACAGTATACAGATTTTATAAAAAAAGTTATGTTAACCACTTTCTGGGTGTCTGTCCCAGCGACCGATATACAAACTTTTGAAATACAAAAAATCTAGAGACTTTTTCGGTCGGTCTACCGTTGTGTATTTAAAACCAATCGAGTTTCGATGTTCCTGTTTTTACACGGTACATACATTCCAGAGAATGTCGTGTAAAAAAAAACACGTGGAAGACACGCAGTAATGGCAAAATACATATTAGATTGCTTCAACAACCTCAAAAGGCCTACAAAAACTATTAATTCGGTAAAACAGACACAAATTTTGTTCTTCAGTTTACCATGTCCATTTTATTACATATAGGGTAACTGTACCAGTAGTCGGCCATTTAAGAGCAATATCACGCTAAAAAGATATTCCTGAAGTGAATTTCTATGCTAGTATATCAACTTGCAATTTTCTGCACAGAATAAAAGCTTTAATATACAAAAAATGAGAATGAAAGAAGAAGACAATGACATCTGAAAAGGGAGAAAGCAAATTCTAAATGTATACTAATTTGCCAGTGGTCGGCCACTAAGTTCCACTCACCGGCCATGCTTGTTCCAATAGTCGGCCATAAGAAAATTTGAGATCATAATTACTCCATAAAGACAGAAAAGAATTTACATGGCAAGCAAGCAACTGTAAATGATTATTATATAACAAATACTTATAATGCTGAATTGAATTGATCTCTTCATATTCATTCACAAAATTTACAGTTTATGCCTTTTAATATAAAAAAAAAAAATTAGTCGAATTGAAAATCGGTTAAAAATATAACTTCTTCAGCCGGGGTGTGATATGTAAGCGACGGATGAACAAGGATCGGTGTTGATTCGATATTTGATGTAAATATTGAACTCGCAATACGGTAAGGTTTTCTATTCGACGGAGCAAGTGTGCCTTCCGAAGTTAAATTGTACAAGGTACCGGGCGTCAGATCTTTAAAGAGAATGGGAAGGCTTGCTGCGCAGGTTGGTTCATCTGATTCCTGATGGTTATCAACATTTTTCGCTGTTTCAATTATTTCCAAAACTTTATCAGTATTAATACCAGCTTCAGAAAGTTTGTATCTTAATGAACTTATAACATGCTCGGCGGAAGAAAATTTTTCATACGTGATTGTGGAAGAAATAGCAGTATCCACCACATCCAAATTTTGAATGGTATTTTGAATACATTTACTATATTCTACAGCTTATGGATCAAACGGATACAAGCCACATTTTCGGAAACCATTTTTAATAGCATTAACTAAACCATCTTTTTTTAGTACAGATTCCAGCATTGGACAAAATGTCGTTCTGGTTAAGCTTTTATCTGTTATGTCATGGTGGCTTGAAATCCAACTCTTAACTGTTTCCTTCCATCCATCTTTAAGTGACTTAAAGACACTTACATCGGCAGGCTGCATTAGATGAGTCGTATTTGGAGGCAATGCATACAGAATTATATCGTGTTCAAAGCAAAATTCACTCAGTTCCATTGACATATGAGACTTGTGACCATCCACAAATAGAAGAACTGGAGGTTGTATTCCGTTGTCTTCAATCCAGCTATCAAGTGTATTAGCTACATATTCGTAGAACGTTTCCGTTCTCATCCATCCTGTCTCTGACTTCCCGATAATCCAATTCTGTGGTACGCTCATAGTGACTTCTCTTGGAAGTCTTACATATGGAAAGACAACCATAGGTGGAAGCATTTCTCCATTAACATTAAACACAATTAAAACTGTAATAGTATCCTTATCATTGCCTAAATTGACCCTAAAAACGTTTTTCCACCCTTTAGGAGCAATCACTCTACCTGACTTCGGGCATAAGCTGAAACCGGTTTCATCCCCATTTAATATACGACGTGATCCAGAAAGATTCGTTCTAAATTATTCTCGTTAATATATTCCTCTAAGTCGCTAAACCACTTTTGAATGTACTCTTTAGTGACTACAGCACGACCCTTTGTAAGTCCTTCTAGTTGCCTTAATGTTATTTCCTTATGTCGTTTCATGAAAGAGGAATACCATTTACGCCCAGGTCGACCATTTTTGAAAGGTGTTGTCCTACAGTCATCTTTTATGATTTTCTGAACAGTATCCAGTAAATCATTTTGTCTAATGGGAAAGCCACACTTAGCCAAAGTAATACACCAGTCCACAATTCGCTTCTCTTCTATCTTTGTTAAGTACGTTTCTGGACCCATTTTTTGACATCCTGCCGCAACATTCCCATTAAGATGATCTTGGATTGTTGATCGAGGAACTTTGAACTTTTTGCTTGCACTTCGTATTGTTGATTTAGCAGTTTGTATTTCGGCAATAGCAGAAAGAAGATCTTCTGTTTTATATTTATGGATTTCACGTTTAGGCCCCATATTATTTTCAAATGCACGCTCCAATAATTATTAAATGTAACGTATCTCCTATAAAGTGAAATAAAATAAGTTGAATTTTGATATTTTCTTATTCTTCTTATTCTTATTATTAGAATGCCCCGGTTTTAATTACTAAAAATTTCCAATTTTTTGTAGTGACTCAGATAGCGGAATGGTTAACATATTTTTTTCTACCACCATTTGCCAATTATCTCAAAAATGTTTAAACAATTTCAAAGATGTCTTTAAAATATGTAGGGATATGGCGGGTATGGTTTCCTACTGTTTTAATCTTTCCACATAAAACTTTATGGGTTAAATGTTTTGCAGAAAAGAGGTGAAATATTTATGTGGATACATATACAACACTGGGTGCTAATGGGTTAAAACAATAGGTATATTTAATATTTTTATTATGTCCTTCTTTATAGTAAAATAGCAAATACCAAAATATCAAATACCAAAATCTGCAACAATAAAAGATCTGTGAGAACTATTATGAGACTTAAATAAATAAAAATCTTCTATAACTATTATAACTGACTGTAAAAAATAAAAGTCCCGATCAGACTGTTATCGAAAAATTAAAAAGATAAAAGTCTTGTGAGACTTTTATCATAGCACTTAAATAAATAATAGTCTCTGGTAACAGCAATGGACTGACTGAAATTTATAAAAGTCTTTTAAGACAGTTAACTTGAAACTAAAAAATTAAAAGTCTTATGGGAGTTTTATGAAGAAACTTGTATTAATAAAAGTCTATGATAACTCTTAGTACTGAGCTAAAAGTACAAAAGTCTACTAAGACTGATATTATTACACTTAAAAAACTAAAACTCCTTTGAGACTGTTAAGACTTAAATAAATAAAAACCTTCGGTAACAGAAAAAAAAATACATTTAATAAATAACTATTATCTTATGATGTGAAATTTTAAAAGTCTTTTATAACAGTTACATAGAACTAAAAAAAAAAAGTTAAATTTTAACTATTATTTCAAGATTTTATCAAAAAGTCCCATAACAGTTACGGTCCCTAAATTATTTACTATTTATTAATTCCTGACATACTGGACGACTACTGGAACACGGAAATATTTCTATGTACCAGTATTCGACCACCCCTGGCCGACTACTGGAATTGACCTGGAAATATGCTCCAGTAGTCCGGCCACCCTAAAAAATTAACTTTTAGAGACATCTTTGACTTCTTAAATATTTTATAATGAATTTCTAAGCTATTAATAATGTGCAAAAGGTTCAATAGTATACGAAAAACTTACAGAGAATAAAATATTTATAGATTATGGTCACACGACTTCTTAATTTATATTTAAAAAATACCACTTCTTCACTTGGAAAAAGACTGAACGTATATGATTGTCTTACTTTCACCTTTCTGATAATATTTATGCATAAAAATACTTTTTTATGTATGTGAGGACATTAAAGAGAGCACAGGGTTTAAATTTTAACAAAAATGTCATGCCTATCTTTTGTTATTTAAAATTTTATAGCAAAGTGGCCGACTACTGGATTGTGGACGACTACTGGTGCAGTTACCCTACATATTATAATCATTTTATAATTTTTAAGAAATAAAAATAAAACTTAAAAATAAAAAAAATGACATATCTTAGAAATAGATCCGCAATTTAAGAATGAGAAAATTCACAACTTCAAGGAACATAAAAATGGTATCATTTTAAAGTTTTTAATATATAAAAACACAATTTTAAATTAAAAAAAAAAATCATATATGCAAAGAACATAAAAAAAATGATAACATTTTATTCGATGTAAGTTTCTGATAGTAAGCGCATTCTTATGTGCTGTGTTGTCAATAACAGTTTCATCAGTAGAAGTGTTTAATAGTACGTCTACATATTCAACTGAGTACAGTATCAGAAAGAGTTTCAGGCACAGGTTTATTTATTTTAATAGCAAATTCGGTTATAGTACGTTGTGATCCTACTTTGGAGATTTCTTTGTACAGCTCCTTGTATCGAGCCATACAGGCTTGTAGATAAGATTGAAAGGTTTATTATATGTAAAATTTTATCATATCCACCGATTAAATTTACGTTTTCCTTCTATATACGAGTATAACCTGTTTGAGAATCAATTCTTTCTATTTGAAGGAAAGCTTTTACTGGTGTCATCAGGGCTAATATTATTAGTATCCTTGTCCATAGGTTTTGGACTTGTAAAGTATTTATATTGCCCTTTTATTCGATTAGGATGGATTTTTCTATTACCTTTAGTGGTTATCTGATTATTTTTATTAAATGTTTTTACCTAGGGGTAACTCCTTTAGATCGTTCCGCTTATTTACAATTTTGGGTTGTGTTTCATTTCTTCATGAATTTAATTTATTTATAATTTTCTGTTTTCTCTCTTTATTATATTGAGATATGTTTGCGTTTTCTACTTTACCTAATAGGACATCTAGAGGTCTCTTTTTCGTAGATGAATGGACTGTTTTATTATAAAATTCTGCAGCTTTATTCATTTTGTCGTTGATATTCATATCTGGGTTTTCTAAAGTCATTTTTTTTATATGTTCTAATATGGTATTATGAACCCTTTCTATATCTGCTTTACCTGTGTGATTCTTTGATGACGTAAAATGGTACGGTATATTTTCTTTGTTAAGATATTCTCTAATATTGAAATTATTATTCATTATCCAATACGATTAATTTGGGTTTCCCTAATATTTCATTTCTGTTTTTAATGGCTTTTACCATTGTTAGAACTGTTTTTGTCTAATATTACATTTTGATATAAATGGTTGGAAAATTTGTCAAATATTGTGAGGAAGTATTGTTTTTTACAATGAAATATATTTATATGCAGGATTGCATTAACTTCTTCAGGAATTTAGTTTATTTACAATTTATACTTGGTCAGGTTTCTGTAGTACTTTACTAAATCACATGTTTCACAATTATTTATGTACCTCTGTATTAATTCTTTTAATTTAAGAAAGAATATTCGATTTTTCATTTCTTCGAAATTTTCGTTGATTCTTCTATGACTTTTTTTTTGTGGTATGATTCAATTATTTTAAGTGGATCATCTGCGCTATTCACTTCCTTTGTTAAATATTTGCTTCTTCTAAATTTTAAGGCATTAATATTACTATATAAACTTATAATTTCTTTTTGTAATATGTAATATTTGGGTAATCTAATTCTGAATACATTGCTACTATATATTTACCCTTAATAAAACTATATATATATTACTACTATATATTTACCCTTAATAAAACGTCTTAGGACATCTTTTATTATAGTTATATTATTCAGATCTTCCTCTGATATGTCGATTTTTCTATTTTTATTAATTATTTCAGTGTCCTTGCTTTTGTTTTCATTAGCCGGATTTGGTTTTTATAATCATTAACAGTGGTTTTAGTATGCAGTCTCCTGAAGCATTACTGCAGAACAAAAACGTAATTCTGTCTTTTGCCACCTTAAAACCACTAGCACTTTTTTCATGTTTTGCTATGTACGTTCGGCTTGGCATTCTTTTCCAGAAAAGGCCGGTTTCATCGGCGTTAAAAACTTGGTCACTATCGGCTTGTCTAATCGCTTTTTCATTTTTTTTAATTGTCCGGATTGTCGCTTCGTTTAAATTTAAAGATTTTCCAACGGAAGTGGGACCTTCACCACTTCCAAGACGGTCCAGAATCTGTATCTTTGTTTCCAAAGAAATACTTGTTCTTTTTTGCTTTTTCATGGCTGAATTAAAAATTTGAAATTTATTAAATAAGTTATGCTTTATGAAAAGTTTTAACTTACCTGATTATAATCAAACGAAATACAAATTGTTGAGTTTCAAAAAACAAACAGTATCACTAAATTAAAAAAGGATTATTTTAAAAACCAAAACTAAAAAATATTACTTCTATAAATTTTCTTTGCACAAAATATTACTTTTCACTTACATATGACACGTTCAAAAGTCAATAGAAAATACAAAAAATGTAAAAATAATTTAGTAAACTGTGAGTCGCCTAACTATATAATCAAAGAAAAAACAAGGAACAGCTAAATTCCTAGAATTATTGTGAATCTTATTAAAAACAGGGAACATCTAATTTCTTAGAAATTTTTGTCCGTGTAAAAAAAAACAAACGTGTAAAAACAGGATAAGTTTATTTTTGTCGACCGTGTTGTTTCACAATCGTGTAAAAAAAGGCCTTTGTAAAAACAGGATTAGGTGTACTGTGCAATCTTGAATAACTGGTGCCCAAATGAGGATTCGATTTTTAAAAAAATTAAGCGAAAATTGATTTTTCGTTAAAAGCTTGTCTGGTCATCTGGATTTTGACTGAAAGTTTTTAAATTCGCCCACTCATCTATCAATTTTGGGTCATAAATTTTGATGTTTTTGTTTTGGAAAAATAAAACCGTATTTTAAATTGCAGTTCATGGAGTATTCTCAGTTATATTAGGAAAAAACATCCAGCTCGGTGAGAGCTTTAATTTGATATCACAAATGTCTAATTTGGGGGTAGCAATCCCGGTTATTTTATCCATACCCCCTCACCAGGATTTAATTGTATTATGAAGCAAATTAATTTTTTATTTTCAACTCCATAGAGCAAAATGGTGTACACTATGATAGAAATTTTTAAGCTTTGTGCCGATAAGCAAATTGCGGTGAGGAAAATGCAGGAATTGGGAGTTTTTGCCACGGAAGGGGAACTTAAATTCCCAGAATGTGGTGGACTGTTCAAATTATGTAGAAATAGTAATGATGAGGATGGACACTTTTGGCGCTCTTGTACTAAAGTTGTAAAACAGAAGCAAAAGAAAGCTGTGTGCAATAAGCGAAAAAGTATTAGATCCAACACATTCCGCAGTAAATCAAAGCTGTCAATTGAGCAGGTAAAATGATTTAAATGTTAAAGGTTTCGTTGAGAGCTTTTACCGAGTTTTTCTTTATTTCTCCAGATAATGATGTTTGCACGTATGTGGTGTAAGAACGTGGAACTTCAAACTATAGCAGAAGATGTTTCCATATCGAAACCCACATCAGTCGATTGGAACTCCTTCTGCAGAGAAGTAGTTATAAGCTTCTATGAAAGGGAAGCCAAGCCAATTGGTACTTCAATTTAATTTTCAGTTTTTTTGGGGTGAGTTTTAATATGCATTTGTTTCAGGTGGTGAAAGTATGAACGTCGAGATCGACGAGTCAAAGTTCGGGAAAAGAAAGTACAACAAAGGTCATTATGTTGAGGGGCAGTGGGTATTTGGAGGTGTCTGCAGGGAAACCGGCGACTTTTTCTTGGTTCCCGTGGAACATCGTAATAGCGCTACTTTGAAGCCTGGATTCTTCCAGGCACAACAATCATAAGTGATTGTTCGAAGGCCTATGAGAAGTTGGATAAAACAATATTCCAACACCTTACGGTTAACCCCTCGGTTAACTACAAGGATCCAGAACCGGGAGCCCATACGAATCAGATCGATTGTCTCTAGAGGCACGTCAAATGCCGACTGCACTTTTACAATCGCAGAAGTAAACACTTTGTTGGCTACCTGGCTAAATTCATCTTTATCAATTATTGTAAAAGAAATAATCTGGACGCTACAGTTGAATTTTTTAAGACTGCAGGGACTTTGTACAGTCCATACAAATATGGGCCTATCGAACTTTTGGTAAGGAATTTGTTTTTACTTTTTTACCATAAAACTATAATTTAATTATAAAAACTTTCAGGTGGGACAAAATGAAGAGGGAGATGTGCATGACGAGGACAGAAAGACAGATTGTGATAAATCAACATGTCTTGAATCCTTAACGACTTCAGTATTTGCACCAACAACAATACAGCTTCAACTTTAACTGCAAAATAAACAACCAATATGGAATGCAAGTCAACAAGGCACTGGTCAACAGATCATCATTCAACAACAGCACGGACAACCTGCACAATCTACTAGTATTTCACCACAAAGTATTGCCACAAATCACCAAAATCAGAATAACCTTTCGACGCAACCTCAAAAGATTACAATTCAAAATCAGATTATTATTGAACGTATTTCACCACAAAGTATTGCCACAAATCACCAAAATCAGAATAACCTTTCGACGCAACCTCAAAAATTACAATTCAAAATCAGATTATTATTGAACAACAGCAAGGCATTGTTCGGCAACAACAAACACAATTGCCGATTCAATCAAATGTTAGAACATTTTGCCACGCAACAATTTATTCAACAGCAAGGTGCTGGGCCACAACAAACGCAAACTGTAATAATACAGCAGCAAAGTACGCAATCGTCGCAGACTACTCTGGTTCATCAACAGCAACAACAGCAGGTAATCGTACAACAACCTGGAATAGTTCGAACGCAGAGTCAACAGCAGTGAAATACGCAAAGCTCAATACAACAACAACAATCCCAAACAACTGCAGCAACAGTTACACAACCTCAATTTATTCAAACAGTGCGGCCTCAATGGCAAAGAACAGATCCTGACACTCAGCGACAACTTATTCAATTAGACAATAAAACGCACGCTCTTGCCTAGTTCCTTAATTTTAGCTACTTTTATTTTGTGCGTTAGTTTTATGCTTTCTAGGTTGTTTGTCATGCTTTTATTATTGTTCCCTTGTGTCCTATTTCCTTTCTTTGGTTTTCACTGCTTTATGGTTTGCTTTTGTGCTGTTTTTGCTTCTGCTGCTACAGAGCTTTGGTTTTTTTCTTGTCTGTTCTTTCCTGTAGTTGGATTATGTTTTATTTATTTAGTTTATCTAGTTTAACCGTTCTTTCTTTCTTACCTGAGCAGGTTTTCTTTCTTGGCGGTGGTGCTGTGTTTATTTGTGCTTATTTTTTATCCTTTTCCTGTTTACTGTATTAATCTACTTACCTGTATCCTTTCGTCTTTCTACTTTTTTGTTTTAGTAGTTGGTCACTAGTATTAGTTATCTGCTTTTTGATTTTCTATTTATTGTTCATGGGTCTTTCCTTTATGAGGTGTTGCTTTTTAATGATTTTTGCGCCAATTATTTAGATAGATATAATTTGTTGCTTTTTCGTTATTTCGTTGAGGTAGATTTTCAATTTTGTTAAAATGGCTATTTCCAGTGTGGTTCTTGTAGTTGCTGTTTTCGGTTTTTTTCTCTTCTTATGTCCCCTGTGTTTTTGTCTATTGTATGTTTTGGATTGGTTCTGGTGTTGAGTGCTGTTTCATCAAATTTTTTAGATTTTACTGGGCGTAGTTTTGTTTTTCAATTTTTTTCGTTTTATTGATTTGAAAATGTTGATGCCTATAGTATTGCTGTTATTCGCAATATATGCTGCTATGTATTTTGTAGCTTTCTTTTTTCTTCTTACTCTATCAGTGTAATGATTTGTTTATTCATTGTGTGTGTTTTTTGTGTCATGTGTCTTAGTATCCTTCCTGTGTTGGCTTTGTTTTGTATTTCTACTGTTTCAATTACGTCTTTTTTGCCAGTGTGCATTATGAACTTTGTTCACAGTTTTTACATGCAAACAGAATTATACTGTTCCAGTTCTTTGGTTCTGTTATATATCCTTTTGTGCTGTTTGTGCTGAGGATATATATCGTTTTTCTTTCCCTATCTGCTCCTTTGTATCAGTCCCTTAAGTTTGCTTTCGGTGGATTATATTTCACTAGTTGTATATTTTTTGTTATTATTTTATTGATGTCCTTTTTGTAGTGATCTGTTTGCTTTCCATGGTATTGTATTGTTATATATTTCTTGTTTGGTATTTTGTTTTGTTTTGGTGTTATTGTTTTGCTTCGGTGTTATTGTTTTTACTTTGGGTTTTGTTCTTTCCATTAACATTCTTTCTGTGCTTATGGGGTTTAATGCAAATAGCTCGTTTATAGTGCTTATTATTAAGTCCTTTTTTCTTCCGGTGTGCTTACCCTTCTTTATGGCCTTTAGGAAGTTTGCCTTTGTTATCGCTAGTGGGTAGTTATTATCCCATAGCTCTTTTTTTATTGTATTTATCGTTTCTTTGAGATGCTCATCGTTTGTGATTTTGAGTGCAATGTTGATCCTTTCTTGTATCGTGTTTGTTTTAATGTTAGTTGATAAGCCTGTTTGATGCTATTGGCTTTTTGTACCATTTTGTTTCGAAGCCTTTCTTTGTTCTTGTGAGTGTTATGTCTAGGTAGTTTATACGGATTTGTGGGGTTTCTTTCTCAACCTTAAATTCCATTAGTTCCGCTTCTAGTAGTTCTTTTATTGTGTTAATATTTTCTTATTTTGCATATAAGAGGAAAACGTCTACACAAATTTTTAGTATAATTACTCCTAGTGGATTTAGTTTGTTGCCATCCTGTTTATTCCTAAGTCGATATATAAGCTGGCATACTTGGTTGAGGTTTTTCCTCCCATTGGTGTGCATTTTGCTTGCAGATATACTATTGAAGTAATTGCCTGTTTTATGACGTATTCAATTAGCATTAGTAGGCTTTTCATGTTTTATTGTGTTATCTGTGGTCCTCTTATGTCTCTGATGTTTTCTTTTAGTTTGTTTAAGTTTATATTATTGAACATATCCTTTATGTCTAGACAAAACATTACATGTCCTTCTTGGATTTGTGTTGCTTTCATTTCATCAATGAGGTCCACTTTTTTTGTGGACGTTAGGTTTGTGTTCTAGGCATTTTAGGTTTCTCATTTCATCTAGTATTTTGTTGATTTATCTCCCCAGCTCCGTATTTACTGCGCTGGTTCTTGTTACTATTGGTCTCATTTTTAGTTCCTGCTTGTGTAGTTTTATGACTGGGTGGAGTATACAATTTCGATTTGGTATTCTCTCAGGTTTGCTAGCATTCTTGTATCTTCTACGTTATGGTGTTTTTCCATTGTTGGATGTTTGGGTTGGTGGAAGCCTTGCTTAGCTTTTACCTGTAGTTTACATTTATAACATGCTTCTAATGCTCTTTGCAGTCTGTTGGTATCTTGGTTTATGATTTTGGTGTATTGTTGCAGCTTGCAACAATACATCCACAGGTGTCCACCTAAAAAATATAAGAGAAGGAAACAGAAATTGTTCTGAATCTAATTCTTAAAACTAGCTTTTACATGGCCTTCATGCAAACATGCATGCACCAGCAATCGAAAACCCCACTTAAAAAAAAAAAAAAAAAACCCGAAATATTTATCGCAATAAATATAAAAAGAACATTAAAAGCACGAAATCACAAAATAAACAGATTTTTCCGAAGTGACAAATAACACATTGTCAAATAATTGACAATTGTCAACTGTCATGTAAAGCAAAGTAGGGAGTGTTATGAAATTATCACTTGAAATAAGTGACCTAAACATCTTTGCAGTAAGTGGTCAAGTTGGTTTGGTAGCAAAGCTTCAAAGGCGATATGGCGGGCGGCGGAGCCCCTATATAAAGCTGAGCAAGCCAAGTAGGCATTTCACTTCATCTTCTGGGCTATTACCGGTAAGGTCGAGTGATTTGGGTCATTACCAAATTATTTTCTTGAAGAATATTCATGCGTTGGGATATTACCAAAGTAAAAATATTTTTCTCGAAAATAAAATAGACTTGTTGATATTTGTGGTTTTTTGTGCTATTTTCTCAGAGATATTCGGGTATTGGGTTCATTACCAATACAAAAATATTTCTCTGAAAATTTCTGGATTTAGAACAGCATTCATGCGTTGGGTCATTACCAAGGTAGAAATGTTTTTCTAAAGGATTGGAAAGCGTAATTAATTTGATATTTGTGGTTTTTGGTGCTATTTTCTCAGAGAGATATTCGGGTATTATGTTCATTACCAATGCAAAAATATTTCTCTAAAAATGTTCGAACCATTCCAAATTTAGAAGAGTATTCATGCGTTGGGTCATTAGAAATGTAAAAGTGTTTTCTAAACAAAATTGGAAACTAATCACTGCGGAAAGGTAATCAAAATAATGAGTAGGTGTTCGCAGAGATATATTCAGGTACTGGGTTATTACCAGGGCAAAAATACTTCTCTGACAGAACTCTGAATTGTTCAGAATTAGAAAGATATTCATGCATTGGGTTATTACCAAGGTAAAAATATTTTTCTATGTCTTTGGGAAAACTAACAACTTCATGTTATTAACATAAGGATGTGAATTATTGAAATTCTTTGAATTGTTTGAAATGGCTTTCAATATTAAATAACATAATAATAGTAAAATAAATAATCATAGAAGATTAAAAAACAAAAAAATTGAAAAATTTGAAATTGAGCTCACTTTGAGCACATATAACTTGAAATTAAAGTTGAAATTTTGATTTTCTTTATATTTGAAGATACTTATTATTTTTTTTGTTTCATTACAGAAGAACGACTGTAATTTTAAGTATAGAATTAATTAGTTTAGAAAATAGTATCTCATAAATTAGTTAAGACAAATTGACTGTTGAAAAATTAAATAAAAGGTTCAATAAACGTATTTTAAGCAGACAAGGTCTTATTATTTACCGGCGAGTTGCATGAGGCTATAAGAGGCCGCAACATGTATATTCCATTTTCCTCTTTTTGTTTAAGCATTGCTTTAATTTTTCCGAATGCTTCTAGGATTTTAATATCTATTTTGGTTAGTTTTCTTTTCTTTATGTTCTGAATATATGTGTTTGTGCTTTTGGTCAGTTTTCTGGTTATTTTTCTATATTGCATTGGTTGGGTTTCTTCTGTTATATCCGCTATGTCGTTTATGGTGCTGATGGTGTCTACATGTTTAGTTTGGTGTTTGGGAGGATAAATTTTGGGCCATATGAAAGTAGTGCTTCCATATCTTGGGTCATTTGGTAGTGGGTGAGGTTTTTAAATCGTTTTTCAACAACTTTTTCTAATGTCATTATTTCGTGTTTTATCTGGTGGATAGATTATTGAATTTCTGGTTATTAGTCTGATTGGTTTTTATTTATTTTTTTTTATTTTTTTAAATTTTTTAAATTAAAAAAATAATATATAGACATCCACAAATCGATTTAAAAGGTACACATTATTAGAAGATATCCAACATAAATTAATCCAATACAGTAAGAAGGTGTCGAATATCAATTCCCACATTCTGGCATAAGTTGAATATCACTTTCGAGACTACTTGTTCTGGCCGTAATGATTCCGAATAATCCCGAAATTTTATTAGAGGGAATCCCTATGGAAGGCAAGCTCACGCTCCCCAAACTATTTTAAAATGAGTTCGATCACTCCTCAGACCCAAATCAGTCCAGATAGCTTAAAAGTGCGACACCAATACTGTCGCAAGGACCACTGACACTGAGTCAATCTGTAGTTTTACAACACCAAAAGTAGCCCTGATAAAACATGTGCAAAACATATATAAATCAAAAATTGTAACTGGAAAGAAACAAAATGCATAAACAACACGCATAAAAGACTGCAAGGCCTAGAATATATTATACATAAATATAATGCTCACTTTTTTCTTTTCACACTGGAATGATGTTTAGTTATTGTTGATAAAAGTGATCGAGACCGAGACTAAATTCACGTCAACCCGTGGCCGTTCCCTACAGTGAACTGCCCATACCCAGCTTCAGAATTTACGCGCATAAAGAAAATATATCACACAATGTAACCTATAATCATATGAATCTATAAAGGAAAGAAATTTCTCTTTCCTCTCCCTTGCGACCATAGTTTTTCCTTTCTCTTTCAGATTAGAAGGGCATTAGATCAAAAATGATGGATAGTTAGTGCTACAGGGTCGGTTTATTGCAGAATGAGGATAGGCGCATCATATGCTCACCAGAAAAATCATGTCCAGGTAAGGCGACGTACGCTCCCATCCGGACTCGGTGTATGTAGTCCCTTTAATTACATTGTGTTTTTAAAAAGGCACGGAATCCTTTTTTATTGTGTGTAATAGCTCCTCCGCTTTTCTTCCAACCCACCCCATATTTTCCGGCCTTTAGCTGAGGAGCGCTAACGTAAGGCCATGCCCGAAACTTACCACCTTGTGAGCTGTCAGGTTAGAAATCACCTTTCTACAACTAGCACTCACTCTGCTACTAGCACTTACTCCCATTAGCTTCCATAGTTATAAGTAATGATATAAGTTGTAAAAATCGTACCTAAAATATATGTAAAAAGTACGTTGTTTTTACTGTATAACACCTCACGCGCCTGCTATTGCTATGACAAAATTCTGGAATCGCATTAATCGCTGATTCAATACTAATCTTCAGATGACCATGTAGCGAAAAGCGTGTCAGTCGATAGCTCTGCCTTTATTCACTTTCCTGAAGATAGCCAGGCGCTGTATCTGACACCTGCAACTGCAGAATCATCGTAGTATTGGCTTGAGGTGGTTCTTGCCACCATCAATTGATGCTTGTTAACTTTGAAAAATAATCATCGAGTTAGGGTTCCGTACCCAAAGGGTAGCAACCATCCATCACCATAAGTAGGCATAATTTTTTCAAATGACAGCATTACTTTTTCATATAACGCCTACTCTTATTTGATAAAATGAATAAAATGTTCATAGTGTTAAATTTTGTACGATGGTGCCATCGTGTGCGATTTAGACTTTTGACCAGTTGTTAATGTTAATGAGCCCCGTTGTCCACCCGCATTTCACCTCGTTGCTTATAATAAATCATACAATGATCAAAAGAACTTAGATCTACCCTGGAGCCTACTATCTGTCTTAGCGTATCTGAAATGCATGCATACAACCATGTATGGATGTCTATTGGCAAACGGCCGTACAGCGTAAAAAGCTTTAGTACTAGTATCGTCCGACTGGCAATATGTATGAACAGCAAAAAAAAAGGATAGAAAAGGATACAAAGGCCACTAAAAGGTGGAATGTAATGAGCTAACTTAACTAGGTACAACACCTGGAGACTACCTGATGGTAGTGGACGATCCCACGCTTAATTGGACCAATGATGATAGGGTGCACCCTCTGTTCCGCTGCTTCGGCTTTTGTGTAATTTTAGGCTAATTGGCCTCTTTTTTCCTTTTCACCACTTTGGGTGCTTTCGGATTTTGCTTATAAACACTTTTTAACTATTTTTTTTTATGGATTGTAATTAACACTATTTGCTTTTCTTTATAGAACTTTACCACAAGTATTAATACTCTTGAGCACAGACTAGTTCAATGAGATGAATGCTGGCGTTCGCGCAATTGATTTATTGCAAGAAAATAAAGAAAAATAAATGAATCATCACTACCGTTAGAGCACGTGAGCCTTTCCAGTCTCATAAGCGCAGCTGTGCGACTCTGCTGACGACATGTAAGTAACTAAAGTAGCTTAGGTTGGCATTATGAATGTACATACATATATACATTTCACTGATTTCAGAAAAAAAAAACTGCTTTAAAAGTACAAAAACAATCTCTGCTGGATTTCGTATATTCCTCAGCAGGTGAGTAAATTATATCATTCTCGTATAAATTCACTAACCGAAATTTTATTTTAACTTAATAAATTACAGGTAAAAACTGATTTAGAAACACTAAGAACTCTGCTGAAAATCACGCATTCCTCAGCAGGTAAGTAAGTTATATCGTTCTCGAGTTAATTCACTAATCGAAATTTCTTTTCATTTGCAGATAAATTTCACTTATTAATGCGGCAGGTATACTAAATCATTCGGCTGATATAGCTAACACTAATCAAATTTCCTTTCATTCGCAGATAAATTTTACTTAATAATGCGCCAGGTGTACTAAATCATCCAGCTAATGTAAATATTACTATCCAAGAAACTTTTCGGATTTTATTAATATCTAGCGATAGTACATTGTATGACGCGAAATTAAAGAAATACTCTGCCACGGAGGTAAAATTCGGCAATGAGCTAATTAACTGATCGAACTTTCTACATACTTTTATTATCTTTAGAGGTAATCCACTGTACGACGACGAAATTAAAGAAATACCTTGCCACGCAGGTAAAATCCTCCACTGAACTGATTAAAACTAATTAACTGATTGAACTTTTCAAATTTTATTAGTCATTTCTAATTTCAAGCAGAAAACATAAAATTACACTGTTATCCTGTTTGCGAAACAGCAACACAGGTAAGCGAACAAAGTTCAAAAACTGTCTACACCAGGCACAAAATATAGGAAAATGCACACACAACAGAAGATGCGCTGCTATCCAGTTTGTGCGACGACTCAACAGGTAACGAATACTTTTTCCTTTTTAATACTTTGGTCGATTTTCCACTTCATTAGACGCAAAAAAATTACCTTAGCCGACAGATGTGACAGTACAAATATATAGTCTTATATTTTCCAATTATGTAATTTATAAATTCAAAATATATCTTTGATTGATGCAGCCTATACAATCACACAGTCACACTACACAAGGGCTTTTAACTTAATGCAACAGGAAGGTAAGAGTACGATATTATGTAGTAGGGTGGCTTGGAAAATGGCTGAAATGTATCGTAGGAAGCCAAAACAAAACTATCATGCGACAGTGATAACATATTAACAATAGATACAATATATAAAATACAGTTGATTTAGGCTACATTAAATTCTACTTCTGAAGGTATAAAAATTTTTTAATTACAATTGACCCCGTCGTGGTCTGTATAGAAGCAAGTATCGATATTCTTTTTAAATGAATTGAAATAATCTTGAAATTCTGGAAAAATTGATGGAAGAAAATGTGTTTTATTTACAGGTTGCTGTAATTTATATTTTGCTTTTATGTACATATACATATGTAGGAATCCGTCGTAAAAAAACTAAAAGCTACATTTAAGGTTCAGTATCCATATTGCAATTAAGCGTTGATTTCTTATAAAAATTTAAATGAATAATATTTTTTTTGGGAAAATAAAATTATAATATACAGAGTTGCTGTAATTTTTTAAATACATCTTTTGTCTACTCTAATCTAAAAACAATCTTCTTTTATTATTTGTACCACTGTTGGGACTTGTAACTGATACTTTGGAACAGGTACTTTTGATACTTGGAACAGGTTGCAACTGTTCCACTAAAATGTCCCAATCCCTAATCAAATGAGCGACTTTCTTGGATGCAAAAGTGGATTTTTTTCCGCTCGTGATTGTGCGAAATTGGTGCGTCGTGGAAAGTGACTTTCTATGAGAAAAATTTTCACAACAGAACACTAATGTCCCTGAAAGAAAGAACGGAAGAAATATATGCGAAATAAAGTAACTGGAGTAAATGTTACCCAAGTGTATGATAATGGGCTTTCCGGCGACAAAAACGTCTCGAGAAAGTTTTCTGTGTCATCAAAAGAGTACACCACTCGATAGTACTCTCGGAGAGGTCACTTTTCCGCTCGTAATTGTGTGAAATTGGTGCGTCGCCGAAAATTACTTTCTATAAGAAAAATGTTCACAACAGAGCACTAATGTCCCTGAAGGAAAGAACGGAAAAAAATACATATATGCGAAATATAGTAACTGGGAGGAGTACAACATCCTATAGTATTCTTGGCGAGAGCATTCCTTTCCGCTCGTGATTGTGTGAAATTGGTGCGTCGTGGAAAATGACTTTCTATGAGAAAATTGTTCACACCAGAGCACTAATGTCCCTGAAAGAAAGAACGGAAGAAATATATGCGAAATAAAGTAACTGGAGTAAATGTTACCCAAGTGTATGATAATGGGCTTTCCGGCGACAAAAACGTCTCGAGAAAGTTTTCTGTGTCATCAAAAGAGTACACCACTCGATAGCACTCTCGGAGAGGCCGCTTTTCCGCTCGTAATTGTGTGAAATTGGTGCGTCGCCGAAAATTACTTTCTATAAGAAAAATGTTCACAACAGAGCACTAATGTCCCTGAAAAAAAGAATGGAAAAAATATATGCGAAATATAGTAACTGGGGAGGTTATACCACTCGATAGTATTCTCGGCGAGACCATTTCTTCCCGCTCGTGATTGTGCGAAATTGGTGCATCGTGGAAAATGATTTTCTGTGAGAAAATTGTTCAGAACAGAGCACTCATTAATGTCCATGAAAGAAAGGACGAAACAATTTAAGCGAAAACTGGGTTAAATGTGACCCGGGTGCATAAAAATGAGTTTTCCGGGGACAAAAACGTGCCGAGAAAATTTTCTGAACAGGAAAAGAGTACACCACTCGATAATACTCTCGGCGAGACCTTTTTTGTTGGTTTTACAAATATATTCATTCTAGGAGTTTTGCATTATTTTGTGTAGAATGGAATTTGCCGATTTTTAGCCGACTTTTGCAACCCGCTTATCCGATTTTAGAGAGAAAATATTGACAACACTGTTCACATCACATACTCCTCGACTTACCGCAGTCTTCCTACATCCTGTTTCTTTAAAAAAAAATTTAAAATTTTTTTAATAAATAAAAAAAAATGTTTTTTTCTATTTTTCTCAAACTTTTCGTTTCTTTCTTCTTTTTTCATTTTTTCATTTGTTTTTCAAATCACCCAATTTCGCTATTTGTGACCTGTTGATGAGTCAAACCAAGGCTTGAAACTTGTCACCAAAAATTAATGGGTTGTGTGATGAAATAACAAATTAGAACATTTTTTAGCTTTTGCTATATACCGGAGAATCAGAAAAAATTCTTTCTTGAACAAAATTAAGTTTAACCCGGTAAAAAGTCCAAAAGAGTAATCTTTTTATTTATTTTTCCTCCTGGGCTTGTATAGGAGTGTTTCTTCCTCATATAATTCACACCCAGAATTTATTCTGAGTTTACATGAGAAGAGATCAGTTTGATCTATTTTCAAGCGTCTGCAGCAGGCAGAAAACCAAGCTGCACCTATGAGTGTAAGGTTTTCTGCTGACACGAAACGCTTCTTCTTCTTTATTTTTCAGCACACTGCGTGGCGTATAGAGGTTCGATTCGCTTCGAATGAATCTGTTTCTTTAAAATTTTTAAAATTTTTTTAATAAATAGAAAAATTGTTTTTTTCTATTTTTCTCAAACTTTTCATTTCCTTCTCCTTTTTTTCATTTTTTTCATTTGTTTTTCAAATCACACAATTTCGCTATTTGTGACCTGTGATGAGTCAAACCAAGACTTGAAACTTGTCACCAAAAATTAATGGGTTGTGTGATGAAATAACAAATTAGAACATTTTTTAGCTTTTGCTATATACCGGAGAATCCCAAAAAATTCTCTCTTGAACAAAATTAAATTTAACCCGGTAAAAAGTCCAAAAGAGTAATCTTTTTATTTATACGAAATTTCATATGGGCATTCGTCTAGGCGTCTCATAAGAATTGGTCTTCGACCAATTCTAGCTTTTATACTTGTTATTATCACGTTTTGTTTGAGGCATTAAAAAATAAAACTTACGAACTTGTTATTGCAGAAGTTAGACACGTTAAGTAGCGGGGTGATAAGTTACATTAGGGAATCCACAGAACAAAGATTAATAATGCTTCTCGTACCGAATTAAGTGTGTTTTTATAACTCGTCATTAAATTTACTACCTGTATTCCTATTGAACTTTTTGTATATAGATTTGAGACGATATGATAAAAATCACCTAAAAAACCCAAATAAAACTTAAATCTAGTTATTGAAAAAACTTTACCAGTTGAATTCTATTTGCATTTTCCGGAGAGTGATACTGAAGGAACACAAAAAATTTAAATTGCGTATCCTCAAAGGAGATGAATTATTCTTATTTCATTTTTATAGTAAATGTGGACTCTTAACATATCATGTAAATATAAACAAAAGTCCACAAGAAAATCTCTTTAATGTGTCTCCTTTGTTACTTTAAAAAAAGAAGGAAAAAAAAAACATTTCAACCTTTATCTTTGAGACTTATCAAATTGTGTGTACATATATACATAACCTAAATTTATAGTTGTGAAATCCCAGTGGAAATCTTTGGTAATATAAAGTAAAAGTAAGCCTGGGAGTTTGTAAAATGAGAAAAGGGACTTCGCAGTCACATTGAAGCTATTAACTAGAAAACCGGGTGACCGAATTCCATAGAAACGAAAAATGAATGAGGGACAATCCAAGGAAAACTTTGCCGTCTCAATATTTGAGAAAAGTTCTTTTAACTTTCCTTGTTGTGATTGAGCTTTATAGGAATATTATTCCCATTTTTGTGAGAATTGTTTTCTTGCCTGTTATCAAGGTCTTTTGTATCTAGTCTCCGTAGCAAATTACAGATGAAATATAGATTCAAGAGATGTTTTTATAGTACTTTAGCAGTTTTGCTCCCCTGAGTTTTTCACTTTATATCGTTTATTTCTTGTACGTACTTTTATATAACTAACCACATACTGGGATCTGATATTGGAGTATTGTATTCTAGGGTTCCATTACAGTGTGCTGCATAATAGCTATACTTACTGGCTAAATTTTGAAAATATTTAAGTATATTTGGATGTAGAGCTCTTCAATCCATAACCGCATTTCATCTTTACTGGACAGCTTTATGGACGCCTATTAAAAAAATACAACGAGAAAATAAAGCTCGAAAGAGTACTTACCGGAATATGTGTGTAAGCAAAATAAAGTCGTCCTTGCAGTCGGAGCCTTATCGTTTCTGGACCTTTGTGAATTCATGGCCAAGGGTTTTCATTCCACTGTGAGTTTGAAAATGTGAAAAACAATGACCGCCCCTACGATTGTTATTCTTTTTAGTGACTTGTTTAGAGCCGATATTTGTAAAAGAATGACGATATTATCAACTTTAATAATTTTAGGACTATGACGAAATTTCATCTATGTACTACTACTAACCTAGCGGAATTCTCATTCTGTATTCTTCCCATTGAGGTTAGCAGATAGATTGAATGCGATTTCAGTAAAATGAATCGCCGAACTTTGTTTCTAAAGCTCACCAACCTTGGTTTTGCTTTTCTATTAATAATTAAAAATTCAAATTACATGGTTATAGTCTTCCTTGTCTAACCATACTCAGAACGTTCCAGCAGTGTTTTTTTACACAGAAATCAAAAACATTTCTAGTAATCCACAAAGTAGCCATTTTGGTTGTATCCTTTCGTGATTTCTGTCTGACTAGTTAAGATACCAACATTTTTCATTTAACTGTTTTATCAACACCTACATACATACATACATGGGTATGTTTGTAATTTTGGAAATGGAGAAAATTCATTTAATCTTTGAAGATCTTCAGCAATCATTTCAGTTTCCTTTAAGTGTTCTATTTATAGCTAATATATGCTGTAAAATTTTGAAACCAGCTCTTTGGTTCCTCAGCAAATAGACCCAAATTATAAATTCACGTTACCAAAATGGAAGCATACCCAGGTATGTTATACAGTTTTTTTAGGAATGTAGATAAAATAGAGTTAAGACTTAAAAATTGTCATTGAATTTGTTATGACAATCATTTATTACATCTGGGAAATTCTGTTGTATGCTCTGAACATACAAGTTAATTTGTGCTTTTAGTCTGCCTATTTGCTCTCGTGCTTCTGGTTCACTTGGCGTGGATGTAGATGGGACTGGTACTGGTGTCCAGTCATGCATTCGGTTGCCGAACTGGCCCCGAAATTTCTCATATTATGAAAATTCGCTACTTTGATCTGTACAGCTGGCATGGTCGGTGGGAGCTTCACCGAGATTTTGCAGAAATATATTGTACGACTCTTATTTTTTTTTTCGCTAGAATTGCACATATCGTTTATAATGAAGGATACAAAAAAAATGTCAAGGTCTAGTGCAGGGGTGGCCAACCTTTCAGCTTCCCTGGGCCGCATTGGAAGTAGACGAGTTATATTGGGCCACACATAAAATATACGAACCCTAAAGATAGTTAATGAACAAAAACGAGGAATATACATACATACTTAGTTAATAATTTTAAGTAATTTAAGCTTCATTAATTCATAAATTTTTATTATAAAATTTAAGAAATAGCAACATGAAATTGATGTGATATTTGACATTGTTTTTGAGACAATAATGCTTCGATATTTTGCGATCGAAGTTGATGCAACTCTCAGTGAGTTCTCAAGGTGTTGCACACAAATGTAGGTGCTTCCAAATAGCGATGACATGAATTGTGAAGCAAGGGGTACCATTTTCTGGGAAGATAATTCTTATAAAAGTCCAGTAAAGAGAAATTATTAAATATATCTTAAAGTTGAACATATGATTGCAGCTCTAGCCATTTCATTTGAAAATTTGCTGGTAAGTTTATGTCGACTAAAAATGGAATCGCAAATATCTCAAAAAATTGATGATTTTTTTGGAAATCTTGAAATCTTTTCTCAGATTCCTGTATCAAATCGAAAATCAAGTTTGCATATTTTTCGTTACTCTCAGGACAGTGTTTAGCCAACGTTTCAAAATGCATAAAATTATTTGCTTGGATTTGTGACTAGCATAGTTTCAGTTTCATTTCGAAAGCCGCTATAGTTTGAGGCCATGATACAAAGATTAACAAGGTATGGCCGGAAAATCTGTCAATTGATTGCTTGCCTCCTTTGGCGACAAATGTCAGAAATTTGTTCGTCTCAATTTCAATCGTCCTTTCACAGTGAAAAAAATTTTCTATTTTTAAATTTCTTTGCTTTCCCACTAGCACATAATTACTTTTCCCGAAGTGATTTAAAAGAAGAAACTAATATTTTGTTAATTATTTTAATATAATCAAAACGTATTTCAGTCAATAAAATACGAAAAACTCAAAACAAATTCGCTGGAAATGACAGTAGGCACCTCATGACGTAGCAACACAAAAAATTTCTCTCGAATCGGCCATACCTTCTTATCTTTGTATCATGGTTTGAGGCATAGTTTTACTTCACTTTGAAGACGCAAATTTAGCTCATTTAAATGAGCTGTCAAAAAAAAAGCAAAATCTGTGAGCCTGTTTTTATCACCAAGTTCTGGCACAGATTTTATTCTTGATTCCATAAATGACTTGATTTCATTTCGCAAACCATAAAATCTTTTCAACATTTTACCCCGACTTAACCATCTTACTTCCAAAAAATAATTAATGTCCCCAATGTTTTCAGTGTCAATTTGACTAAGTACAATTGCACATTGAAAACTTTCTTTGGCCACATTGCGCAATTGTACATTTATTATGTCGGGGAGTAACTACTCCCATGGAAATGTTATATATGTAGATAAAGAAAATGTTTTACAAAATTAATTGAGAAAGTATTTAAGTATATGAGAATGTCAGGCTTTTGGAGGTCACCACTAACACTTTTATCATAATGGGCTGTTGATATCAAAATTACAGTATATAAGAGCAACTAGTGGTTTTGTTACAAAATCCGAACTCGGTAAGAAGCGGTGTACAGGAAGTTATAACTTGCATTTCTGTAGGAATACAATTTTGTTTTCAAAGTTCCGGCCATTGAATAAATAACTAATAACGAAACAGCATATCGGGTGAAAACCTAAACCACTCGGCCACTGTTTGTATTCGATACGTCATAGCAGTAGTAAAATAGTGCAACTTTGAAGGGGGTATTGCTTATGATTCAAAAACTGAAAATAAATTGTGTACTTCCAATATTACAAATAAACATTTAAAAAATATAGTATGTCAAATTCGTTTAGTTAATACTAGATTACAGCAAAACAAATAAATTTATGAGTTTATGCACGAAAATGCTATGTTCATTAATTCTGTGCCAGTAATGTTTAATTAATTAATTGCTTCCTATTCTATTTGGGTATATACTATTTGCCACAAAGCCAAATGGCATAGGCCTCCTTTTCCTTACCAAAATAAAAGTGTTCCTTATAAAAACATTGTAACTTGCTTCCAGGGACCACCACGTAGAGGTTAGAGATAGGAATATTAAGTATGTATCATGAGAATATACATAATACATTTACTTCATTCAGTCCCCATTGTCATTAGCTTCTATTGTTAGAGATTCCTCGCCATAGTTTTATCTGTAGTATTAAAATATAATATATGAATTAAACTTAATTTGTATTCTCGCTTTTATTGCTTTTGTGATCTCTGTTGAGTAACATAATATAAAGGAATTTAGCTTATTTCACATTCCCTTAAAATGTACTATTTTGTTAAGTTTTTGGCGGTTGGAACAGTATTGGCTAAAAAGAAATAACACGTTTGTAAATATTGAGGTGTAATTAACTTAATAAGAGCACTATGATGGCAACTCTCATTGATGTGTACTGATTGGTTTTCAAATAATGCTTTCCTAGGAAGTACTCTATAACAGTTCCTAAGAAATTCTCCTTCTGAAAAATGCTTTTTTTCGCTTTTGGAAAGTGAAGGCTATATCGAAGAACACTTTCCGTTTGCTCGCAAATATCTTTAACGTTTTTCGAAAGCTACATACATATTTCTTAGAGTGCTTTTAATTTCTTCTTGAGGATTAGGGGTTTCATATCATGATTTAGGTATATTGAAAGTTGCTATGTTTTCTTGCAGCACGCTATTTCCAATTCCTCCTTCTCTGATTGTGCAAAGCACGAGCAGTGTCTTATATGAAACAATAAGCTCTCTAACCGAAAGATTATTGTTATGACCCATTCGAATAGAACCGAAAAACAGGTCTATGTGATCCTGACTTAGTTTATACATTGGTATGAATTTCAATTTAGTCATTATGAATCTTTCATGCAGCGTTTGAATATTTTTAAGACAAGCTATTATATCTATGAACCCAGTTTTTGTCGATATATTTATTAAAAGCGTGCCCGACGGAAGTTTAATTTCTGTTAAGTATTTTATAACTTGCTCTGCCAAATTCCTAATTCATAATAAAATTGTTGCCACGTAGTGCTCGTTTTTTATACTCATACGCACTTCCGGTACGACTATTTATTATATCGAAAATATCGTTTATTATCCTTATCAATTTTGAGAGTGGGTCACTTCCCATAAACTCTGTCTACTTTAAGACATCTCTGCAGAAATCCTAAACAACAGCAACCGATTTCGTCTTTTGCTGCATGAAATATACATGAGCACGTCTTAATTAATTCCCTAGCAACATGACTAACCTTTCTAGATAGCACCATTTAACTTGTCCGTCTTTGCTGTTAATAAAAAATTGTAAATCAGCTAGTGCAATACGCACTAAGTTAATCATGTGGCAAGGATCAAGATGTTTATCATTCCAGCCATCTATTTAGAACCAAGTTTTTGCCTTGGAATTCCATATATCACCTGTCTCTAAAGCGTGTTTGTATTATGATGACTTATTTCCCATGGCCTATTAATACAAAACCACCATAAATACAAAAATCTATGTTGCGATTTCTCCGCACCCCGAACCGTCGCCAGCATCAACAAAACTGTAGGAATCTTGTCAATCCCGGCCAATAAGTTGTCTGATATGTATCTCATTTAGGAATGTGACTTGCCATCCAATATCGCGATATCCGAGATATCGGACGATATTTTTAATTGTTATCGATACAGTAATAATATCGTACGAGAAATATCGATATATCGAATTTCAATCATGTAACTGAAAATATGAAATATCTGTATGTACACCTTGAAAAATATCCTAAACTGAGGCTGAAATTTATTTAAAAACTGCTCTATATGTCTTAAACGACGCATTATGATACTCTAAGCATATTTTATTCACAACATTTTTTCTATTAAGCGGGGGAAAGCTTTGGCCATCGGATGTAGTTTGAGCGACTTTCTTGGATGAAAAAGTAGACTTTTTCTGCTCGTAATTGTGCGAAATGGATACGTCGTGGAAAATGACATCCTATGAAATAATATTTAAAACAGAACACTAATAGCCTTGAAAAATAGAACGGCAAAAATATATGTGAATTGTAGTAATTGGGGTGTATGTGCACGAAAATGTGTTTTAAGATGACAAAAACGTCCCGAGAAAGTCATATTTTATTAGCAAAATTTGCGGGGGAATTTTTGGTGTTCGGATGTACTTTGACCGACTTTCTTGGATGAAAAAATGGATTTTTCCCGCTCGTGATAGTGCGAAATCGAAAATGACTATCTATGAGAAAAATGTTCCCAACACAGCACTTATGTCTGTAACTGTCTACTCAGAATTCAAACACGGTTGTCCGCCAAAACACTCCACAAGCACAAGCGTAGCTATCTATCTGCCCAAAATATTGTCAAACTTCACCATGACATTCCTCCGACTCTGTATCATTTAACCCTACAGTGCGCATTGATTCATATATACATACATCAACCGCATTTTTCTTTGATGGTTTATTACACAACAGCATAACAACGGCTTATGCGCTGTTCCTCGTGCAAATAAGACATCTACGGTATAAAAAGGTCGCAGCTCCATTAAAGATAACTGTTTCTGACGACAAATCTGACAGTTGTAATCAGAATTGTTGCGGTAGGGTGTTATTCGAGTTTTCTCCGATTTGAATGTACAATTATTAGTAATTACTGACTAAGGTAAGCTAAATTTTTTTTTCTCTCATTATGTAGTATGCGTGCTCTCTATGTGTGAAATAAAATATACAAAATGAACATATTTATAATTTTTAGAAAACAAAAATTGGTTGATTCAAATATGAATCACCGGGCATTTGTATACCACCATGAATTGATTACTGCCTACACGTGTGTTTTCATTTTCGCCATAATTTTAGCTCGTAGATGCACGTGTACTTTTAATATTATTCATTCTTGAATATCTTTAGATTTCTCTTGTTATTCCAGATGAGTTTTATTTACAAGAATGGTTCATTTAGAGAACTAATCGATTTCCTTGATAATATACCATGTGACAGTGATGATGATTTTCAAGATATTGATGAAAACGAACTGGATAATAGTGATGTAGAAGATGTGACCCATGCACCAGAAGAATTGTGGATCATTATTTTCAAAGACATACTAACAATAGTACTAATCCTAACATTCAAGAGAAATCCACTACAGATGAAATTCTCAAAAAACGATCTAAATCATCTTCTGTACCTAAGCCAAGGGAATTGCTGTGGAGACAAGGAAAAATGAGAAATGTGCATTTAGCGGAATAACAATATTGCCTGAAAATATTCTAGCGCTGCAAACGCCATTCCAATTTTTTAAATATTTTTTCGATGACGAATTAATGGATAAATTGTCAAAGAAAGTAGGAGATACAGCACTTCAAAAAATCCAGAGACCGGATTTAATTTTTCAAAGACCGAACTTATGAGATATCTCGGTATTTGTGTTGTATCATCAGTTGTACATATGCCTAAATGTGAGAATGTATTGGAGTCAAGTAATTGAATTGTTCTAACTTACATTTCAGTGATAATTCTCTGATTACAAACGATAAACTTCAAAAATTGAGGCCGGTAATAAATGCGTTTTCATCAAATTTTGCATCAATCCCGATGGACGAAATGCTTTCAGTCGATGAGCAAATTTGTTAAACAAATACCGGCACGGAAAATGACCCAAGTAAACGAATGCCAGAGAGCCAGATTTAGGGGCCGGCTCTAGTGTGGTATTACGTTTAGCGCGAGAAATTCCTGTTGACTTCTATTACAAATTATACTTTGACAATTATTATACTTCGATTCCGCTGATAAATTACATGGCAAAAGGGGGGATAGATACATTTGTTGGAAACTCTGAGAAGGAATAGGATCCCGTCGTGTAAGATGCCAACAGACTGTGAGCTCAAAAAAGTAGAAAGAGGTGAAAGTAAGGAGTTCCTTATTGATTTTGATGGGACCACTATTACAAATGTTATATGGAAGGATAACAAAGCAGTAATGTTGTTATCTTCATTTGTTGGGATTGAGCCAACACAAATGGTTCAAAGATATGACAGGAAGAAAAAGGAAAGAATACAAATACATTGTCCTGCTAATGTGAAACAATACAATAAACATATGGGAGGGGTAGATTTACTTGATAGCTTCATAGGAAAAAATAGTATAACAATGAGATCACGCAAATGGTATATGCGATTATTTTACCACCTCTTGGATATCGCAATTATAAATTCGTGGTTGTTATACAGAAAGTGAAACAAAGGGAGTCGAACAATGAAACTTGTAGATTTTCGCCTAGATTTGGCCCGCACATTGTGTAATATTGGTTCATATGCCACACCAAAACGTGGAAGGCCTTAAGATTTGCAAAAGGAAATTGAGATAAAGAAAAAAAGGCCAAACGTTGGTGCAATTCCACCTCAACATAAGAAAGAAGGAATCCCGAAGCTCACCTTCACTGCATTATGCGCATCTGCGTTTAATCGAATCCTCATAATGACCATTTCAATTGTTAAATTTAAAAAGAAAACCAAAACCATGATAAGTACAAAAAAAAAAAAAATAATAATCTAACTGAATAATTCTTCTTTTATTTTCAAATTCAAATTTCTCTTTCTCATTAACACCAAAATTTTAATCTTTCTTTCAGTTCTCCTATTCAATTTAGCGGCAATTCATAATAACTTTTCTTTATTTAAATTTCCGTTTCTTTTTCAGATATTCTTTACTCTTGGGACTCCGCCTAATCAATTGCACAAACCAAATTTAATAAATTTACTTTTTCGTATTTATTCAATTTTAATATAATTTATATTTTTTCCAAATCTTTGTATTATTGCATATTATTATTTACTGAAAATATACTATACTTATTTAGATACATATTCCTTTCCTTTATTTTTATTTATTAAAAAAACTTCTGTTTTGTATTTCTCAAAAATAAAATCTATTACGAGGATATCATACCTCCAACATAAATTTAACATTGGCGTTCCATGCCATTTACATTTATTCACTATATATAGATATCTAAATCATTCGTCCAAAATTTATCATTACTTTTGCAGTATTTGCAGTATGAAAAAAATTTAACCTCACTTAATTTGATTGATCCTAGCATATTCTCATAGAACTTAGAATTTCTAATTTCTCTCTTCAACAATAAAAAAAAAATTGTCACTCACCGTAAATTTACATTTTTAATTTTTCTTTGTTTTTTTATTTTTTCAATGGTTGAATTTTGTTTACAGGTCAATTAATGTTCTGGCTCGAATTTATGTTTTCCTTTTTACCTGGAATTTAACACCAATATTTCTCGGAATGTGCAACTAATATGTCGCTATCTTTTTATCTTTCATTTTCATTTTCGATTTTCACTTTATATTTTCCTTTCCTGGTCACCATGAGCTCCATATACCAAACTTTGTCTTGTCTTAATTTGACATTTTCTTTCTTTTTCTACTTCACAAACTCCAAAATTTTGTCATGAACTTTATTCGTTTTTTGTTTTTAAAGAAAACTACCTATTATCACTACGCTATTTAACGTTCAATCGCAATCAATCAAAATATAAACCTTTTTCCAGCTCAGCACTTTTCTGCCGCCTCCATTATGTCAAATCTAACATGATAATTATTTCATCATACCAAAATCTTTTTCAGTCCCATCGGTTCTCTCACTAACTTCCATCAGATCTGTCCACTGAATGAATTTCATCGTCTTCTTTTCAAGATGATTGTACCATCTTTTTAAAAAAAAAGGGACGACACGGCTGGAAATCTGAAAACAGGTCTGCGCCTGAAAGAGTTGGTGATCTTTTATCGTTTTAAATTCTGACTCCAATTAGCCGCTAACCGATTTGGGCTACGTCCGTTATGTAATTCATTCTAATTTACACCAGACGTGTTGTTACATGTCCCTGGAAGAAAGAACAGAAAAAATATATGCGACATGTAATAACTGGAGTGTAAAACCTAGTACGCTGTTCAAGTGAAAATTTCGTTTCCTATACAAAATCTAAGTACAAAATATTTGGGCGAAAAGTGCCACGAAAATTTCGGTTTTTGGATTTCGTAAAGTAGTATGCTCTTCGAAAGAAAAAATCAATGTTGAGATCATGGAATGCAGATGGCGCTAATATGAAGTGGTGATTTATACACCAGACATACATATATTTCGCAGGGAAAAGTTGACAGATATACCCTTTGATGTTTGGCGCTTTGGCACATATAGGTATGTAATTTGTGCTTTTACGTGTATTTCTTCAGTCGGTTTAATGTTATTTGATTAGTGATTTTACATTTTCTCCACAACTTTTTTCCGTGTAGAATTATATGCCCATAGTGCAGGCGTCATTTTCGCTTGAACAGCGTACTAGGCTTAAGTTACCAAAGTGCATGAAAATATGTCTTCCTCCAACAAAAAGGTCCCGAGAAAGTGTTCTGAATCAGGAAAAGAGTACACCACTCGGTAATACTCGGTCAGACCTTTAATTTGATTTGAAATAACATAATATGCATGGCAATATACTTCACTTTGTACAAATTCTTGAGATGCGAAGTTTCGAACTGCTGCCCTTGCAACATACCAATGCACCAGTGCAAGCAAACAGTTTCGGACATTTTAGATATTGTAAGTTTTCTGATCAGAAGGCTGTGCACTTCTTTACCTGAGATTTGAGGTGATAATATAATAGTTTAGTTCTCACTAGGTGCTGTGAATTTGTGATATAGTTATTATTTACATCAGAGCCTATTTCTTGTTCGAACACTTACACAGTTAACCTGGTAATCATATAGGGAAGGAAAAGGAATACAGTGTAGCAAAATTATTGTGATAGAACTGAAGCGTGTCCGTTGCCGCTAGAAAATGTTCCAATAAATTTAGCCGAAAATCTAGTGGATTTTAAGAAAATTTTGGTCGAAATTTAGCCGATTTTATAAGTAAATCTAGCCTGATAAAAAAAAAACTTATTTCCACCTCTTATCAGCTGACAGAAATACGTATATTGGTTTCGGTTCGCGTTCCGAGAATCAGCAGAAATTGAAATATTTAATTCGGGCTCAGCTTAAATATAAATCGGCTTGAAAATATCCATAACCGATATATATCGGAGAGGAAATATCAATAAGAAATATGGAATTATTTGGATAAAAATATCGGTCTATCGGTTAATTGATAATATCGTGAGCTCAAATACAACATTAATAAATAACGTTTCGCCATTTCTTTTTTGCTTCATCACACGCATATTTTATTTCTTGGAATGACTGCGTAGTAAATCCAGGTTTGCAATGAATATATTCATACCACTTCCCAAGCGTCCTGGAATGAGGTAGATATCCAACAAAATGTTCTCTTACTTATTTATACGCTTTGGGAGACACGAAATTCAAATTAAGCGCAAATGTTCATATATCGGTGTCATATTGTTTGGAGACAGCATTTCCTATACTTCTACATTATTGTATCTGAAAAATTGTCCAATTTGGGCCAATTTTATCTTTCAAGGTTTCTTCTAAGTAATTAAATTCTTTGTTTTTATATGTGACACTTAAGAGTTCAATTTTATATTTTTGCATGATGAATTCCTAAATTTTTGTTGTAGGCGCTTCATTACTTTATTCGTCTTAATTATTACTTTCCTCAACTTAATTAACTTTTGGTATCGTCTTTTTCCTCTAGTTCTTTCTTCGTCTAATTCTTCCTCTTCTTAGCTTTCCATACACTCTTTAATTGTAATATCTTCAACAGTTATGTCCTATTATGACTTTTGGAGAGCAACACTTTAATTGGATATGTCAAGAATTTTCTATTAAAAACACAATGAAACAGGCGATCACATAGTAAGCAATTAACTGGAGTTATCCGATCATCTTAAGGTATATGGCCAAGCTTCACTCCAAGAAGAGCCGAATTCCAATAATCTGTCGTGACGGGAGCCAACATAAAAATAAAGTATCAAAAACATCAGTTGGTATGGAATTTTTGAATACGTCTTCAAACATATACATACATATAGATGGCATGTTTATTTGTAACTTAGCCGAGCATTTTCTGAAATTGGGTTCATAGTTAGTAAGCGCTGTACGAATTAATTCCGTTAAATGCTCATTTGTGAGTTGTGAACGGTGCTTTGATTTTATAAACTTCATTGTTGAAAAAAGTGACTCACAACAATATGTTGTGCCGAATATGGACACTAATTTGCCAGCATCTTTCCTTAAATTAGGGTACTTTGATGGTGATACTAGTTTCCAAAACTCATTTGCAGATTGTGTTGATTTGTGATGCATTTTAAGACTGTGGTCCTCTTGAAGCTCTAATAATTCCATTTCTCCTGTGGCACTTTCATTCAAAATATATTGAGGAATCGATAATCCATCGTCAACTACGTCAATCTCGAATGGATTAGAAGTTTAGACAAATCTTTAAATTATTCAAATCATAGTAATAATAATTCTCCTAATTTATTGTCGTATTCACTCAGTTTTTTTTTTCATCAATTTTAGAGGGTCTTGTCTTCAAACGAGGAAAGTGATTGAATATTTTTGCATTTAATTCGCGGTTAAAAAGCTGAATTTTTTTAATAAAACTTAGAACAGTTTGAAAAAGATCAGTAATAACTTTGCCTTGTAATGCTAGGTTGAGGGATTACAGATGCTCCATTATATCAGTTAAGAACATACAGTCATTAATCCACTCATCATCCTTTAATTCAGGACAGTTTTCTTTTTCTTTGAGAAAATTGCTGATGTTTATACTCAGCGTGGTGTGGTGAAGGTGGTGCCACGAGACGTTGATGTTGTCGTCGACAAAAACAACAGGCATTTCGTTTTGACATTTATTTTAACACTCATACTTGCACACTCATACAATGCAAAGTTACGCAACGGAAAATATGGTACGCACTTGCAATAAAAAGTAGATTTATGCACGAAAACCGATGAAAATGAAAGTATGAAAATTAAATAAAAATTGCTTTAAACTAGGGGGTAGCCTATGTTAAATTTTCGTCATTTAACATTTGTATGTTAAGCCTGTATTTGCGCTGATATCCTTTTTCGCATACTCATTTCTTCATTTTTGACTTTAAAACCAATATTAAAGAATAACAAAGGTTTTCGCATAAGACCGATAATCTCAAGTGAGTCCTAACACAACTGTATAAAATTACGGGAATTATCCCACTTGTAGACATTTTCGATTAAGAGCACAAAACATACACAAATATAATAATGGATTTTATTAAATCATATTATATTAAACATGCATATGTATTACATCCAATTTTATAACAATTTGAATAAATTATTAAATATGCATTATTTATTTTTTCATTTCTTTTCGAGAGCCGCATTCATTCATTCAAAGAGCTGCATGCGGCTCGCGAGCCGCAATTTGGCCATGCCTGGTATATAATAACGTCCATTGAGTACAAAGTAAGCCTACAGGACATATTCTCTTTTGACGACTTAAGACTTCAAAATAATAATTACAATTAAAACGACTTAAGATCTAATTTCTTAAACTGCCTCTTCCAACGAAACTATGTCCTACCTAACAAAACTATGGCAAAGGTATATTATTTGCACATGAAAAGAAAGTATTTCCTATGAATTCTGCTTCTTATAAATACTCAAACTATTTAACTGTTGATGAGATAAAGATTCCACTTTAAAATAAAAAAAAATACACACGCTTTCATTTAAATTGTTGGTTGATCGCGGCTCTGACGTTGTTCTTCATATAGGAGGTATTACTGATATAAGGAAATGCTAATTTTCGTTTTTGAAAATAACATTTTGTTAACAAAAAGGCGTTACTTAGTATTGCAGTCGCCACAAGCAGAAATATCATGGACTGGAATAGCAAGATTTGTAAGTCTTTCGGGACTTTCTCTGATAAAAACAAAGCTTTGATTGAAATGGTCTTCAATTACACAATCATGGCTTAAATGGATCTAATAAAGAAGCATTATTTTTAAAAATTTTCTGTCTGTATAAGTGGTGGTGTGCACCGACATATGAAATAAAAATAAATATTGTTACAAAAGTGCCATTACCTGGGGAAGCTTAAAGAACGAATAAGTCAAAGGAGAAAGGAGGTAAAACGTATGTGCTGGACACAGGGCATGATTCGAAAAAGAATAAGTCAAAATTAAGATCTGCCCTGTATCTATTAATAGATCTGTATCGTACAAGGAGTAATCCTTACACAAGCGTAACCGAACTAATCGAACGAAAGCATCGATACTGACTCAGGTATGTTTTAGAAAGAATTCCCCGCGAAAGGTAATCCTCCACCAAAATTGACTGTCTCCGCAAAACTATTTGCTTTCAGCGAACTAAACCGACCCCTTTACGTTGTCCAATTTCGCAAAGAATAAACCTTCTGTGCGTTGAAAATTTTCAATTCAGACATGCAAAAGCGAAGAATGCCAATCAGCTTTAACAAGCTGGATTCTGTAATATTAACTGTGTTGGAACAGAGAACTTTTCTTAAACCCACAAAAATACAACGGCCAAGATATTGAAATCTGGAACATCTTTGTCGAAGAAAAATATGTCCACTATCCAGAAGAATCGAGCGTTAAAATCGCGTAAACTAAATGCAACTTTATCGGGATCTAACTGTTCAAGGTATTCTGCATGTGCAGGAAATAGTTTGCAAACGTTATTTTCACTTATGTAAAAGGGAACAGTGCATATCAAAGAGTAAAGGTAATGGTAGATCGCGTCCAAATCGAAAGTGTGTCGTAAAACAGGGTACCGAGTTGATTTTGATCATTCCAATTGTTGGATTCTATTTGAATTCTTCATAGTAAAATCCAGCAGTAGACTCTCTCGTCAATTTCGGGTTTGGATCAAATTTAAAATCTAGGAATTACCTATGTATGTCACCCAGCGATAAAAATGACGAATGTATTGTCTCAAGAGCATAACTTGCAGCTTCCAAGGACTTATCGAAACAACAATCATTGATCATCGTAAGCAAAAGATCATGATTTCGATCGTTAATAATTAAAAATCAATAAACAATTTCAAATCAAAGTCGTATACCTTTTCCATTTCAGCAGTTATGCGTTTGTGATTGGCATTACTTTCAAATAATAGATCTCGTAGCGTAGCCAGGTATTTAGGTGTGGTTTCATTTTCTTCTTTATGCCAGTTTTTCTTAACAAAAGCAATAAATTCGTAGTATCCCTTTCACCATAGAATTTCTTGTGATTTTTTGCCCATTTGTAAGTCCCGTCAAGATGCAAGTCCTTTGACATTTTCAAATCTCTCGAACTAATTCCTCTCATTTGCCAATGATAATAAAATAAACATAATAAATAAATAAATAAAATTTAAAATAAATAAATAAAATATACCACAAATAAATATAAAAGCCAGAAGCACTGTGAAGAATTGCAATTCCATGCAAGTGTCAATTAATTTAAAAACAAAATAAAACCAACATGTCACAAAATTAAATGGAAAACAAAGTAACAAACCAGAAGTGTATGCACTGACAGATATAACATGGACTGCCTAATTCTCTACTTCATATTGGTCAACCTTTTTTTGGCAGGGTGTGACAATTACCTTAATTTCAAGTTTTGCTTTCGCTTTAATATGTCATATTAAAAGTTCAACAAATTACAGTTGCATTCGGAATTATTTCTATTCTTGGAAGCTTATCTCATACAACATCAAATATTTTTTAAACTTGATTTTTAAAGAAATAAACTTAAGCAATTTTTGTCTACCTGCCCCTAAAAGTAGCTATGGGGGACAGAGAAAGGATGACAAATATTTTATTGCCATCTATTTCTATTCTATATATTCGATTGGAAAACCACTGAACTGAAACTGGACTATGGTGTATTTTGTATAGAACTTATTGTTTGTAGTTCCGCGGAATAAAGTAGTTAAACCCAAACAAGACAACTATAGAAAAGTGATCCCATAATATTGTCAAAGAATGTAAGCAATTTCAGTAGTATCAGCAGTCCATTTTATATATGTCAGCGTGTGTATGTAGTAAGCTAAAGCACCCCAATGAAACTGAAAGCAACTTCGTCCCATAAGAGAATCAATTGTGTAAGCTTAGTATTGAGTTCCAGTAAAATGTAACATTTCTATATAAATTTTAACGCTGGTAAGTCACAAGCAAAGAACGTCACTGATAATTTGACTAAGGCAGTAGGGAGTTCGCCAGTAAAAGCAAAGGTTCCCTCTTTATAAAGTAGATGGCAGCATGAATTCTCCACACCTTTCACTAGGCATTTTTAATGAATGATAAAAGTTTAACATCCCTATTTCTTTGGAAAAGTTGCAGATTGGGTTCGATTAATTGAGGGCTTTCATTTGGGGTTGGGATGTTCTCATTTTAACCTGCAGCTGTACGAGTAAAAACTATAGCTAACTTGTAATTAAATAAGTAAAAGGTGTGTGCAAGAGACACAAAGCACTGGTGTAGTCATACATTGAACAGTGCAAAGCTACACTGGAGACTGTGTAGTGCAATTTTGCACTGCACTGCTGAATTTAGTTCTATTCATCAAAAGGGGTCGCTAATCTCACTAAAAAGTGCATGTTTTAGTTTTTCGAACAGGCTTGGCTATTTCTGATTGTCACTTTTGTTTACAAAGTAACGAAAAATTTAACTTTTAAATGAATAATAAAGAAGAAATAGTCTCAACGGTACTAAAATTACAAATAAAATTAGGAATGAAATCAAGACTAAAATCTTCATATTTTTAGATTATGGAATATCTGGACTCGCCGTCATCCAGTGATAATATTCTCGATTCTTCTGAGACGTCTTCTTTATCGTCTTCCTCCTTTGAATTAGATGTAGTTGTCGAAAGGGATGATACATTTTTAAAGAAAATTAGATCATTTTCTAATGAACAATTCAGACAACACTTCCGTTTAACCAAGGAAACAGCAAATTTAGTGATCGGTAATAATACATTTTAATCGATGAACATATCTAATCAGACATACATATTACAAATTTTCTAGAAAAATATAGATTAGCTGAGATTGCACCCAAAGGGGAAAAAGGAGGGCGCTTGATAATTGGCTTCGAAATAGATATATACATCTTTTTATGGTATATAGCTAATAGTGTAACGTTTCGCCAAATCTCCAACTTGTTTGGAATTTCCAAGTCGTCTGCGTGGTATGTTGTTAAGAGAGTGTCAACATGGCTTGTTTCGATAAGCAGCGAATATATTTATTGGCCCTCCGTAACTGAGGCTTTCACAAGCTCAAGGATATTCGAATCTATGAAAGGACTACCTGACGTTATTGGCATTGTAGATGGAACACATATTAGAATTAAGGCCCCAAAACATAATAAAATTGCGTATTTTAATCGAAGAAAATTCTATAGTTTAGGCGTTCAAGTTATTGTGGACGCAAAAAAGAGATTTATTGATGTTTATTGTGGAGAACCTGGCTCTATTCATGACAGTCGGATGTTTAGACGGTCAAATATCTACCAAGAAGCTACAAATAACATTGAGAACGTGTTCCCACCAAATATTATTTTACTAGGTGATGCTTTAAGTGCCTGGTTAATACCACCTTTTAAAGATAATGGCAGTTTGACTGATTTGCATTATCAATTCAATGCCATACATTCTTCAACACGTATCATTGTAGAAAATTCCATAGGTTTACTGAAAGGAAAATTTAGACGTCTTCAGTTTTTCACAGAGAATGTAGACTTAACTCTAGTATCAAATTTAATAGTTTCCGCATGTGTGTTGCATAATATATGTATTGACAATAATGAAAATAATATTGAATGCCCTTTCGAAGAAGTCTATATCGAGGAAGAAGAATTTATTGAGAACCCTTTTGAAGAAGAAGAAATTGTAGCTGGACCTGAAAATAATTCTGCGAATAGAAACAATGACCGGAGGCAAAGATTGCTTAGGAAGCTGATAGAAAAAGGCATATTGTAGTTAATACTTTAATAAATGCATAATAAACTTAAGCAACTTTTTTTTATAAAAAAAAAGTAAAAAAATTAACACAGAAAAATTCTTAGTACACGTCTTCTTATATAAAGTTTCATATTTTACATGAAATAAAATGTAGGATGGAATATATTAAATACTATTTATTAAACGAGGTATACGCTTCCATGAATTTCATCATTAAGTTGGTTTTTTCCTCTTGCCTTTTCATTTTGTTTTCCTCGCATTGTTTCAATAACTCTTTTTTTTCTTCCCACCTTCGCGCTTTGTTGTCCTCTTTTTCCTTCAAAAACCTTATTTTTTCTTGAAAAACTCTTTCTTTTGGTGTGATTCGTTTATATTTTATTGCTGGGCCAGAGGACTTGTTATGTTTGGAATTAAGGGATGATTCCACAGATTTAAGTGGCAAGCTCACCCTCCGGAAAGATGAATTAGATATGGCTTGCTGATTAATTGCATAACTTGATACAAATGTACCTTCGGTTGAAGATTCTTCATAGGATGACTCTATCGGATAATTTGGGCTACTACTTACAGCAACTGGTTTCTGTACTTTTTCTTTTAATTTATTGCTCAATGATTGCTTAAAAGAACTAGCACAAACTAGATGTGTTGTGTTAGTAGCACAACAAACATTGTCGCCAAATATTTCTGCCATATCGTCTGCAAAGGGTTCTGTACACGGCGAATTGCCAGTTTTATTATTATTGTCAACGGCAAACTTATAGGCGCGCAAGAGAGATTTTATTTATTTGCCACCATTAGGGCTGTTACCGATGAATTCTATGTTTAAAGGGAGAAAATATTGGCCACTTTCGTTTGAAAAATGCAATTATATATGTACCAAAATATTCATGGAAGTTAAATCTTCAACTATATTTTGGAAAGCAAATTTCTTTTTCCGGAAGCAGTTAAATTCTTCCTTCCTTGCTTTATAGCAATGCAATAATCCTTTGGTCTCTTTATATGACCACGCTTTCCTTTTTTCCTTTCTGAAACTTGCAAAAATGAATAATATTTCTTTTTAATTAACTTTTAAGAATAGAATTACTTGTGTTTATCAGCCATCTTTCCCAAGCCCCAACAAAATTTTTGACATTTGTGCGTGGAATTTTTAAGAATAAATTTCCTTGGTTGTGTGTGTGACTGAGGCGTTCTTTTGTAGCAAGCAGTGCATTGCACTGGATAGCGTGCACTAAAGAACACAGCTAAAATATTGCTAACTTGTCACTAACTAAGTAAAATATTGCTAACTTGTAATTAAATAAGTAAAATATTTCTACCGTGTAATTAAAAAAGTAAAAGATGTCTACTTGTATTCTAATAAGAAATTGAAGTAGGTTTGCGACATATTTAAGTCAAATATTGTAATTAATTCAGCCAAGTGTGGCATCACTTGGAGCTAGCCGACAATAGAGGTCACTAGATTAAGCTAAGTAGGTAAATTTTTGTACCAAATTAAGCAGGGTGTTATAAAAAAGTTCTAGACTAGCGAGACAGAGGTGCAAGAAAATAATTTTGTATTAAATTAAAACGAAAAACAAATAATTAAGCCAATAAAACTAAGAAGACTAAGAAGGAGAATTAGGAACGAATTAATTAGAAAGAAAATAAAGGAAGAAAAATTGTTCAAACTAAAAAGTTCTACAAGTCTTTTTGTTTTTTTTTTGTTCTGTGCTATTTGCGCCCCAATACGACGAAGGTCCACAGGATCTCATCGACCCAAGTAAGCCGTCCAAGGGGAACCCGAGTTTAGTTCTACCGAACTTCCACCTCAGAAGTCTCCGTTGGTGACGCTAGAAGGAGCTCCCAGGTAATAATTGTTTTAATCTTAATTGCTCCCGTACGTTCGCGTTAGCGCTGAAACCTACTCCGTATCGTCCTGGTACTCGCTCGGCCAAGTGGACGAAATTTCGTCAGCCGGTTAGCCTGGCGAAACAAAAGAAAAGAGGTGCTCCTCGAATCCCAGCAACAGTGAGGAAATTGTAACAATATCTTTTAAGTGACTTACAATATTTGAAGATTCCACACAGGGTAAATCTGATATTTGTTCATCTTCCGACTATATCTTATTGAAGGCTGAATGCAGAATTCTTTTCTTTGCCCTTCTAGTGAATGGCTCCTAATTCATAAATCTCTTAAGAACTTATTAGTATTTTTACCTGAAATATAAAAAAAAAGTTACCATTGAAGTATCCTCAATCGGTTCTTCTTCGTTTATCTCTAATAGACGTTATGAGAAGTTCTATTTGAAATGTGATATTATAAGTACCCGCATTACAGGATGTCTAAGATACTCATCGGCGATGGGACTTTAAAGGGGTATAGCAATGTCAGATATTCCTTCCCCAATGTTATCATGGTCAGTATCCTTTGTTTTATGAAATATATGTAGGCAGTTGTGAGAAATATTGATAATATTATACTTACTACCAAATTTGAAATTTTTTGCTTTGGCTGTTTATTTTTATAAGTATTTCACTTTTATTTTGCTTAAAACACTATATTTAATTAGTGACGCTATTTAATTTACTTGAAGAATGCTTTCCCACGACAATAACGCCGTTTGTTCCTGCCGCAAAGCACAGCGCACTTAATTATGGTAATTTAAGACTCGGGAGTCTTGATTCTATAAAATATGGTTCACAAATGAATATTTCACACTTATGTTACACTACTATTAAGTGAAAATCCCGTTTAATTATTTATTTATAACAATAGCGCTAATTCAAATCCGAACTTCTTTTTATAAAATATGAAATATCAGAAATATTGCCCCGATCTTAGGTCATACTGTATTGAATTGCTTAAACAGGTATACTGTATTCGCACGTTACTCCGCTTCCTTATTAGTTATTTATTCAATGATTCCGACCCGTCTAAGATTCCATGATATCAATAAACGGACAAGTGGTAATGATGTGTAAAATTGATCAGAATTTCGCCCAGAGTTCTTGTATCATTGAATTAAATCTTTTACTACTTGTTCTCCATGGTTTACATCACATTGATTATTTAATTTGCCAGTACAAATTTAACCTGCCAGCGGGTGCGATGTCTTCGAATCACAAGCCCATCAAATCTTATACCGTATTTTGCAGGCTTTGGCGGTATATTGAGTGAGTTTTGTCCTTGCTCTGTATGGGAACATCTATAGTTATGTAGTTTTTCTGCATATTTTCGTTTAGCATTAACCATATATCTCGAATAGAGGGCGTATAAGGTAGGCTTTGCGCTTGTTGCCGTAAAATGTAACTTATGATCAAATCAGTCCTTTTGATACACTACATTTATACTAAATACAAATTAATAGCCAACAATAAAGGTTTTCTATATAATTTATTTACTTAAGTACAACACAGTTGAGGTAAGGTCACACTTCATTTAATACTCTACTCACAACTTCTTCAAATGCCGCCGAACTCGGAATGAGTTTCTTCCATTTGGTGGTTGTCTCCCGATTCAAGGTTACCTGGAAGTAAACAGCTCGTGAACAAACAGGTTCAGTGAGTTTGCTATTTAGAGGTACCTAAATATCCTAGCCTATGCAAGTCTGAACATAACATTCCCAATTCCGAGAAAACATTCCACGCACGCAAAATGATACACCACCGCGACAACTCAATACAGTGGTTAATATCACTCGAAGGGTAGCCGAGGGGTTCATGCCATGACAACTCGCTGTAACAGAACCAGATCCGTAAATTACCCTACAACATACCACCTTGACAAATCAAGGGTGGTGCCCCTACAACATACCACCATGACAACTCATTATGGTACCGCACACTCGTACAAGCCGCAAGAGATTACTCGCTCTGTCAGCAATAGAGCGATGCATCCCTGCGTCCACAACCAATCAATAACCATACCTACAAAGCACGCATACAGTCATCCATTCTCAAAATACCTTTCAAGCAATTACTCACCATTCAGTCTTACTTCCGCGCACTACCTATTACGGGCACACACCGCACTTAACTGACCTAGCATAATCAACTAGCTTCATTCCTAAGTAATTATTTTCTTTCTATACTAATCGTGCGAGTGTGCAAAAGGTTCACTTACTTTTATGTGACAGCTCGGCCATCCTGGATTGTGAACGTCCCTGTTAATTGCCCTCATCTAAGCTATCGTTTTCCGAATCAGAGATTCCTCCGGGTCGAATCCATGGTTTTATATGGTCTGCACTTTCGACGTTTTCAAAAGGAGCTCTTTGGCTCCTGCGGGATCCAGACAACTCTGCTACCACATATCGATCTCTTCCCAACAACTTTTTTATTTTAAATGGTCCTTTATATTTAGGGAGTAATTTACGACTTTGCCCTTCTCCATATGCTTGTTTCCGCAATACAACCAGATCTCCTTCACTGTATTTTCTAGCTGCTTTTCTTCTCTTGTCGAATCTTTCCTTCTGTTTCCTTTGATCCTTTTCGATAAGATCTAGCACTTCCTGCCGGGTTTCCTTCAAGTTTTCCAGTTCTATTCTATTTCGATTAATGTTCAAGGTTAATCTCGCGTCAGCTTCCCCTCGAGGCCGAAATCCAAATAATAACTCCGACGGTATAGTATTATTTATAGCGATTTGAACTTTATCGATCTCACGGTCCCAATGTCGGTCTTTGCTTGATGTTGCAGCTAATGAAGACAAAATCGTTGAGTTGAAACGCTCTACTTGTCCGTTTGCTCTTGGTGTAGCTACTGCTGTCTGTATGTGTTGTATTCCCTTTTTGTCACAGTACTTGGCGAACGCCTTCGAAGTGGAGCAGGTTCCTTTGTCCGTTATGATCCGGTTTGGAATCCCAAATATCTTAACCATTTGATCCAGCATCCTTAGTTCTGGTATTGTACTTGTGTCTTTTACAGCGGTTAGCAACACATACTTCGTCAAGCTTTCAACGCACACTATTAAGTATCGCTTACCAGTTGTGCTTCGAACAAATGGTCCCAAGTGATCTACGTGCACTGTATGAAATGGTGTCGAGTCTTTGTTGATCGGATACAGTTCGCCTTCCAATTTGCCTTTAGGTATTTTATTATAAATGCAAGCTATGCAATTTTTGATATATCTTTGCACATATTCTCGCATCTTTGGGAACCAATAATTTTCACAGACCTTATTCAAAGTCTTCTCCAACCCAAAATGTCCAAACTCATCGTGTGCTGATCTCACTACTTCGTGTCGCATTCCTTTGGTTGCTTCCCCATCTAATACCCTTTTTGGTTTTCCTATAAATTCTTTCTTCTTCGAAACAATATTCTTTATGTATGGTTTTTTCATACTCACTTTCAGGCTTTTTCAGAAGTATGTTATGAATTAGCTTGACTTTTTCATCCGTTAATTGACTAGCTAGGACAGTCGGCTACCTCGATTCTTAAAATATCGCTTTCGGCTATGGGGGTTTCATTTTTCACCGCATTTCTGCTTAAGGCATCTGCATGCGCTATTTTATTTCCTGGCCTATACTCTATGATGAAACTGAATTCCTGAATAAGTAACCACCATCTGGCTATCCGCGGAACCAAATCTCTTTTATTTGCGGCAGTTTTAATGGCGTTGCAATCGGTCACGACTTTAAAATTCAAATCAATCAAGTAGACACGGAATATTTTTAATGTTTCCACTACAGCCAACGTCTCTAATTCGTAAGAATGATAATTTTCTTCATGTTTGTTTGTTTGCCGACTGTAGTAGGCGATCGGTCGTAATTGATTGTTTGTGTCACATTGTAATAAAATTCCTGCAACTCCTAACTTGCTCGCATCCGTATGTACTTCTGTTATAGCTTCGGGGTTATAAATTGCCAGTAGTGGCCTTTCTGTCAATTTCTTCTTAAGCAAGTCAAAAGCACTTTGCGTTTTTTCACCCCATTCCCACGGCTTATCTTTCTTCGTTAATTCAAATAAGGGTTTGCAAATTAAAGCGTAGTTTTGGATGAACTGACGGAAAAATCCGGTAAGACCTAAGAACTGTCTAATTTGGTGAGCATTTGAAGGAACTGGAAATAAGTCAACAGCCTTTGTCTTCTCGATCCCAGGACGTACTCCATGTTTATCAACAACACATCCGAGGAAACTGATTGATGTTTTGAAGAAATGACACTTACTCGGATTCAGTGTCAGGTTCTTATTTTGCAACACGTCTAACACGGATTCCAGTCTATTCAAACCTTGCTCAAAATCGTTCGAGGGAATTATCATGTCGTCCAGAAAACAAAAAACGATGTTACTTCTTAAAGGTCCAAGAATCTTATTCATCATACTTTGAAACACTGATGGAGCATTACATATTCCAAATGGCATCCTGTTAAATTCATAATGTCCATCGCTGGTAATGAAAGCAGTTTTATTTTTTGATGACTCTTCAATGGGAATTTGATAATAACCGCTTCGCATATCTAAGGTTGTAAAATATTCGTAGCCGTGTAATTGGTCCAATTGGTCATCAGTGCGCGGAAGTGGAAACTTTTCTAATCTCATTTTAGAATTTAGTTTTCGATAATCGATACAAAGCCGTTGCTCACCGTTCTTCTTTTTTACTAGGAGAATTGGTGAAGCATGAGAAGAATCGGATTCCCTAATGATTCCAAATTGTAGGAGCTTATCTACTATTTCCTTCACACGATCGCGTTCCTTTGGAGACATTCGATACGGTCTATAGGTTACAGGAGTGGGATCTAACAAATCTACTTTCAGTTCAGTCGGAGAAGTGCAGCCAATTTCTCCTAATGTTGTTGCAAAACACTTCCGAAATTTTTGTAACTGGTTTGCAAGTCTCTTTTTTTCTTCGTATGACAAAGTATCTCCGACATTTATCTCGCTCCCATTTAACGTATCCGGACCAATTGTTGTTTTGAGTAGCAAGTTTCTTTTCGATATATTAGTTACCGGAATTTTACATTTTCCCTCTTTTATAGTAATAACGTAAGGGGGAACAAAGTATTCTGTTAAGTTAGGATATCTGGAACTGAAGTTTAAATATATATCTTTATTATTATGGAATAGCTCTGTTCTACATATTATGTGGGCAGTGTGTTTGGATGGGATAACTACTGCTTCATCTACCCAACATAGCACTTTTTCTGGAGGTAAATCTAGTCCGCGTGGCAATTCATCGAATGATTTTTCATAAAGCCTTAGGGATTCATTTTCCTTATGAACAATTATATGCTCTGTTTCAGTAAAGGGTTGGCCGATTATTATTGGAATATCTTGGATCTTGTTCGGGACTACAACGAAATCGGTTTTTGCTTGGGCTTGATCTACTTTCACCGTTAAATTGTTCACTTCTCCTAAAGACAATACGGTACCACCACCGTAACCCCTTATAATTTTGGTTTCAGGAACTAATTTCAATTTTAATTCTATTCTAAGCTGATCCTTCCTTGTATTGCAATTTGCACCTAGATCTATGAAACCCTGCACATGTTTACCTTCTATTATGACATTCTTAAAATATTTCCTTACCTCTTACTTCGCTCTTTATAGCAAGTATTTTCTTAGAATGTTCCGATCTGGGGGCTCTGTAGCATTGTCCTGTATGATAGAATTTACATTTTTCACACTTATTCGGTCGTCTAGGGCATTGAGGAAGAAGATGTTCAAAGCTGCCGCAATGATAACACTTGCGCCTGCTGATGGTAGGTTGCGGAGCTTTAAAGTTCTGCTTTGATACTTGCAGAAGCTTATTATGTTTGGTGCTCGTGTCCGGAATATTCTCCTTCAAAGTCGTCAGAAAGGATAATAAGCTGGCTGGTGTCTGATGTTTTCCTGCCTTGGCAGCTGCCTGCATATTTACGTCGGTAATGCCGGATATCAAACAGGAGACTGCTCTTGCTCCAGAAATTCCACAAATATTAAGAAGAGCTAGCTTATCGTAGTAATACTCTAGCATCGTTTCACTGTTTTGTTTCTTCCGGCATAGCATCTCTTCTAATTGTTGAGAATAATCCGTTTCTCCGGGAAAAGCTTCAATAATATTTTCCTTCCACTGTTCCCATGTGAAATTTACCGTAGATACCACTTATCTGCAAGTCCCCTGAATTTAGTTGTCGCGTAATGAATCGTAGTAATTTCGTCCCATCTATAAATGGATCGTAGTTCTTCGATTTTTGTCAACCACAACTGTGCACTTAACGTTTTGCTTGTTGGGTCAAAGACTGGTATTACCTCACTACTTCCCCGTGGCAATGTTGCTTTTGCTTGGAGTTCCCTCACGTTTGAGGTCAGGGTACACATTAAGCTAGCGAGACGATTTAATTCGCTAGAGCTAGAGTCCCCCGAATAGGAATTATCAGACTCACTTTCGAATAAAATACGCCGCCTTTTCGCTGTTTTTTTCTTTCCTGGAACTACTTGCCAGTCAGACATGTTGTTTAAGAGGAAAAAAAAACTTACTACATAATGATTAGGAAAATAAAGTTGTAAATAAACTAATACTTAAACCCAATATAGTTACGTAAAACTTAATCTGCAATCACACATCACACAAGCACTCACAATTGCTAATTATGAAGCGTCTATCGCTTTATTCACCAATAGTGTCAACTGACTAAATGAGTGTCAATCCCACTTCTGAAGATAATAGCCAACAATAAAGGTTTTCTATATAATTTATTTACTTAAGTACAACACAGTTGAGGTAAGGCCACACTTCATTTAATACTCTACTCACAACTTCTTCAAATGCCGCCGAACTCGGAATGAGTTTCTTCCATTTGGTGGTTGTCTCCCGATTCAAGGTTACCTGGAAGTAAACAGCTCGTGAACAAACAGGTTCAGTGAGTTTGCTATTTAGAGGTACCTAAATATCCTAGCCTATGCAAGTCTGAACATAACATTCCCAATTCCGAGAAAACATTCCACGCACGCAAAATGATACACCACCGCGACAACTCAATACAGTGGTTAATATCACTCGAAGGGTAGCCGAGGGGTTCATGCCATGACAACTCGCTGTAACAGAACCAGATCCGTAAATTACCCTACAACATACCACCTTGACAAATCAAGGGTGGTACCCCTACAACATACCACCATGACAACTCATTATGGTACCGCACACTCGTACAAGCCGCAAGAGATTACTCGCTCTGTCAGCAATAGAGCGATGCATCCCTGCGTCCACAACCAATCAATAACCATACCTACAAAGCACGGATACAGTCATCCATTCTCAAAATACCTTTCAAGCAATTACTCACCATTCAGTCTTACTTCCGCGCACTACCTATTACGGGCACACACCGCACTTAACTGACCTAGCATAATCAACTAGCTTCATTCCTAAGTAATTATTTTCTTTCTATACTAATCGTGCGAGTGTGCAAAAGGTTCACTTACTTTTATGTGACAAAATGCATTAACAAACTCACCCTAAAATGCTCGGAAAACTAAATTCTTGGAATCAACAATAATCCTACCTACATATGTACAAGTTTTGTAAGGCATAGGCAGCTTACTCACTTTTCGGAATAGGCTCAATCATGTAAGTAAATTCTCAAAACATGTGTAACTAGTCCTCTGTTTCAGCAGAGACAATTCCACAGAAATATACGTAACTATGATTACATACCATTTCATTTAAGTCATTTCAGTTATCAATTGATAAAAAAGATTGCACTTATCGGAATTCCTGGGATACTCGCTCTTAATGTTCGGCAAATCTTCTACGCAATTAGGCACCATATCATATCCTTTGTAAAAAGAAGTCGCTGATATATTTTGATTTGGATGGCAATACATTTATTAGGCCCGCCGCATATTGAACGTAGCACAGCACAGCATGATTTCATGGAAAGAAAATTATTCAGAATTGGGTACGATATAAAGGAGCAATACCTTGAATGGAAACGATATGGGTCACGGTATAAACTGAAAATTGGATTTTAAAAAACGAGATTTTTGAAGCAGTGTTCTCAATTATACAAACATCCAAGTTTTTGCTTTTTGATCTTTCAGGATTATATTGGTTTTTGGGGTTTTTATTTTTCGTGTTCAGGTTTTAATTTTCAGATTTTTTAAGTCGTTCGCGCAGCAATTTTATAAATCCCACATACATTTCAAGTTTTAATTAGGTAAATTTTGTTGGTCGTTATGAACCGAATTACATTATTAGCAGTGCTTTCATATTTAGTAATAAAAAAACAAAAATTGAAAAATAATTGAACCACTTTGTATTCCTGGGCACAACCAAATTCTTACAGCAAAGGTTTTTCTATAGCAGAAGCAACACAGCACGACAGATGCAATAAAGTGCAATTAACAGGATACGAAATAATATCAAATCCCAGCAACTGGTGTTCTCCATTAAGCCGTGCTGCCCTGCTTAATAATAGAATATATATAGCTGCCAAGATTTTCGACAAACATTAGGTCGTATTTATAAAAACGAAGTATTTCTTTCAAAGGTAAAAGTAAAAGGTAGAGTTCACAAGCAGAAGGTTGAAGGAAAAGTTTTGCTTTATTTCCCATTTATAATCTTTTCCTTTTCTTTGCAAGCAAATCCAGTACAAAAAAGGAAAGGTAGCACGCACGAGAGCTGCGATACGTTGCGCCGCCGAACAAATTAAAACTTGCATTTAGTGTATTTAAATATATATTACATATGCCCTTGGAAGTTGTACTAATACTCGTAGCTTTGATTTCACATTTAAGTGTTAAAATTCTTGAATATTTGTGATTAAAGAGGCAAGTGATGAAGAACTGTCAGACGACCATTTAGAGCACGAGCCACCGGCGATGATCTATATGAATGAAAATTCATTACCGAAAGGTTAAAATAATACCCTGAAATATTGTAAAAATCTCAACTTCCCGTGAAAAAAGTAAAGAAACAAGTGGCTATTGAGAAAGCTGTCACAGAGTACGGACAGCTGTATGGAAAAGAAATGACCTCAAAAGGATTAATGAAAAAGGTGGGCAATGCGAAGACAAGATTAAAGAAGAAAACCGACAAAAATAGAACGGATAATAGGCGCATTCCTCCGTTACGAACCTGGGAAATGATAATTATGGAAGCGATGGATGCGAATGTAAGCCCTACCGTCGCACAAATCCCAGCTAAGCGAATAAAATTACCACAAAAATTTGTATTATGTGTTGTTCATTTACGATTATTTTTACAAGTGCCCTAGAAATAGGATCACCGTTAGACCACAACCAACAGTTGTCGCAGCGCAATATCCAGCACAACCTACAGGAACTACAGGACTAGATGGAAATTTTTATAAAGCAAATCCTTCAGTTTTAAAGCAAATGGTACATTTTATGAATTTCGAAACAGTGAAACCGCTTCTTTGTGAAATAAATGTTTTGATTTCTGCAAGTAGAAGCAAATCCTTTTTCTTATAAACATGGCCTAATGAAACACATGGATAAGTTACATTAAAATGTAAATGGCAGAATACATATAAATAGAAGAGACCGACTACACTTTTTCAAGGCAACAGCAGAATTAACATCGGGATTATTACAGAATACTTTCAGGCCTTCGTGTTTTTTTTTTATATACATATATATACATGGTGTACCGTAAGTCGACGTCAAGCCGGAACCGGGTGATATACCAAATCGTAACAGTTATCAGAAAAATATGAAAAAAAATCCAATTCATGTATTTTTCTAATTATAGGCATTTCTTTTGTTTTCGAGAAAATGTACACCTTGTGATGGTTTTTTAGCTCCTGTTGCTACAAATTTTTACTTTTTTTCAATTTTATTTTTCTTGTGTAATCCCGAATAGTGCTTATGTCACCTGTTGCTTTAAGTTCTAAGCCAACTGCTCCAGCTTGGAAGAAAATGTCACATTTTGCCGAACCAACAATATAAAATTAATAATTCGTTGAACTTTAACTGACTGTACTGAAAAAAAATGTACTACGCCAGTCTGGCAGGCAACTTTAAAACACTTGCTACATTATTTCTTAGATTACGGTAAAAAAATCTTTTTTCTTCAAGAAACCCAGTTTCGAAAAATTTCTTTTCGCCTACTAAAATGGATTCTAGTTGCTTTAGGGGCGTAACTTCAAGATTCTAGCTTGAGTGAGACGGAGAGTCATTCATTCCATGAAGTGTGAGTGTGACAGGTAGTGACGCTTTCAAGTTAGAAATGCTAACTTTTTGTTAAATTTAGGACAAATTTTCCTTAATTTTAAAATTAAACACCAATTATTTGGATGCTAAGATTTATTATTTACAAAAGATGTTCAAACTGCCTTCCTTCAGCTTCAATACAAACTCGACATCTTCTTAAAAAAGATCGGGTTATCAGACGGGCAATTCTTCCGTTGTTGACAAATTCAGCTGCTTCCGTAATTCTTTGCCGAAGCTCAGCTAAATTTTCAATTGACTTCTTATAAACTTTCTCTTTTACTTCTCCCCAGTAAAAGAAATCTAATCGATTTAGATCAGGTGAACGGGCTGGCCACGAGATCGTACCAGACCGCCCTATCCATCTGTCCGGATATTGTTCATTGAGATATTCTCTAACTAGAAAGGCATAAATCTTTTGAGATTTTTATAAGAGATACATGACAAATTTTGATTTGCCACTATCTATTTTCAGACATTACATAACGATACTATTCATATGCTTTTACTGGAAAGCGATTTTGCAAAAAATTGCGAACAAAAAATTTCTATAAAATTATTTCCCAATTTTTGTATGGGACACATAAACTTATTAGGAAAGGCATAATTTTTTTTGATTTTTATATGGGACACATGAAAACTTTTTGATTTGACACTATCTATTTTCAGACACCATATAACGATCATATTCATATGCTTTTACTGGAAATCAATTTTACAAAAAATTGCGAAAAAAACTTTCCATAAAATTTTTTCCCAATTTTTGTATGGGACACATGAAGTTATTAGGAAAGGCATAAATCTTTTTTGATTTTTAATGGGACACATGAAAATTATTTGATTTAGCACTATCTATTTTCAGATACTATATAACGATCATATTCATATGCTTTTACAGGAAATCAATTTTGCAAAAAATTGCGAAAAAACTTTTCTATAAAATTATTACCCAATTTTTGTATGGGACATATGAAGTTATTAGGAAAGGCATAAATCTTTTTTGATTTTTATATGGGACACATGAAAAATGTTTGATTTGCGACTATCTATTTTCAGACACTACATAACGATCCTATTCATATGCTTTTACTGGAAATCGAATTTGCAAAATATTGCGAACAAGAAATTTCTATAAAATTATTTCCCAATTTTTGTATGGGACACATGGGAAAGGCATAAATCTTTTTTAATTTTTATATGGAACACATGAAAAACGTTTGATTTGCGACTATCTATTTTCAGGTGTGACCTCCAACATTGAACTTCTATGGTAGGCGATCAGAGATAACCATACCGATGAGACCTCTCTGATCGCTGGGTCGAAAAGTTCAATAAAATTTTTTTTGCACTTAAAATGCATTTTGTAAATTTATTGAAATTATTTTCAATAAATTTCAGTCTGTTAGACGAGAAATCTCTCCTTCATGTATTTTCAGACACTACATAACGATCGTATTCATATGCTTTTACTGGAAATCGATTTTGCAAAAAATTGCGAAAAAAATGTCTATAAAATTATTCCCAATTTTTGTATGGGACACATAAAACTTTCTTATAAGGAATAGTATAAAGTGTCTCATGCTAATGTATGGGACATATTGATTGCGATATGATTTGGGTATAAATTTTATATCAATAAAATATAAAAATTTCTTATAAGGAAAAGTATAAAGGGTCTCATGCTAATGTATGGGACATAGTGCTTGGTATAAGGTTTTAGTATAAGTTATATGCCAAGTAAAAAAGCACTGGACCCTTCCACCGGGCGGGTTGCAGAACACCTATAGGGGGTAGTGGTTGTCTGAGCGATGCCAACTCAGACACCAGATATGATTTTATAAGACTTCATTATAAATCATAATTATTCATGTGCATCTACCCATCGCATGGGTGCACGGCTTTATACTATGCTTATAAAAGTCGATGTACCTGTGCGCACATATGGCTTAACACGGGTCTGGGACTGGTCCTCACGCAAGTGGACATAGCTAAGGCCTTTGACACTATTCCCCATTGGGCAATTAAGCAAGCCCTAATTAAGAAAGGTGTCCCCTCCCCTGTTGTGGGGATACTTGCGGACTCATACTCAAATATCACCACCACATTAAAGATTGGTGGCGAGTCCTTAGTAATTCCGCTAAATAGAGGAATCAAACAAGGTGACCCAGCATCCCCTTTCATCTTTAACATTGCCGTCGAGTCCCTCTTGGACTCGTTAGAAGAACTGTCTGGCTTCCCATTAGCAATTTTGCCTCAATAAGTTCATTGGCTTTTGCCGATGACATAGTACTAGTGGCGGATGGCACTGGCAAAATGAAGATCTTGTTAGCTACGCTAGAGGATTTCCTGAGGGTCCGCGGTATGGCCCTTAGTAGTAATAAATGTACAACCATCCAGATTGAAAGAACCAGTAAAAGCTGGTACATCAAGGATCCAGCTATTACTCTAGAAACTGGTGAGAAAATCTCACATACGAATGAGGAATCTTGCCTACAATATCTGGGGGCCAAAATATCACCCTGGAATGGTATAAGACTCACTGACATTAAGGACGTCCTGTCAACGAGTCAAAAAGCTAGCCCTCAAGCCATACCAGAACCTACAGCTAATGACCTCCAACATCATACCGCACTTTACATACCCACTGGTGCTGGCTATCCCGCCAGTTTCCCGAATAAGAGAAATCGACCAAGATCTGCGTGTATTTGTCAAAACAATACTACACCTTCCACAGTCCACTAATAATGGTCTGCTTTACGCGGGGAAGAAAGACGGTGGTCTCGGATTCCCGAAACTCGAGACAATCATTACAAGCTCCACGATAAAAACAGGTCTCAAATACCTAAATTCATTGGACCCGGCTCAATGTGCGCTGACACTGGCCAGTGGAACCAGTAATCGGTTAAAGAGAACTGCCAATGCGGCACGAATCAACTGGCCAATATTGGATATGAAGCTAGTAGATAAATATAAAGTAAATGCTAAACAAGAAAAGCTTAGGAGATGGGAAGTTCTACCCTGACAAGGTAAAGCAGTCAGCTCCACCACCAATAACCGCATTGGAAACCAATGGCTCTACAAGCCCAAATTACTAAAATCATTGCGTTTCATCATAGCCCTTAAAATGAGGGCAAATGTTGCAAATTGCAGGGTCTCCTTGGCGAGATATCAAGCAGTGCAGGACCAAATGTGCAGGAAGTGTAGAGCCCTCCCAGAAACGCTTGCACATATAGTTGGTCAGTGCACGTACACTAAAGCCTCACGTGTCAAGAGGCATAACGACATCAGAGATTTCGTTATGAATGAAGTCAGAACTGGTGATGCTACCTCCATAATCAGTAAGGAGCCAAGTATGCAGCTAGACTCTGGAGAGTTCCTCAAACCTGACCTGGTTATTAAAAACGGGGAAGGGGTCCTCGTGGTCGAAATAACTGTCCGCCATGAGGATGGGGATTATCTCGACAGAGGAAGGCTCGATAAAATACGTAAATATACTCCATTGTTAAATAAACTGAAGAATACCTACAACACTACGACAGCGGAGGTTCTACCCATTGTGGTCGGCACAATAGGAGTGATACCTAAAGATACAATTATGGCGCTCAAGAAAATAAATATCACTTCGAACAAAACGCTACTTACGATTTCTTTGATGGCGCTGCGTAGTACAATTGGTTGTATCACCAGTTTCAGGACTACGATGGTCGGCTCTGGCCGTCACCATATCAATCGCATCAGAGTTGATGTGAGTGTCCGCATAAGGCGTAATATCCATCGCCGTGACAGGTTGGCCATCTACACCAACCTGTCTATTAAATAATCAGTTCTTCTTTTATATTTTACTAAATTTTTATCATATATATGACAATCAATCTTGAGCTATCACCTGTGATATTTTTCTTATTAGGTTTAAGAATATAAATTTGTGATATAGCTTTAATGAATCTGTGATATATTATTTACCCTCATTATCTACCAAGCGGTGGATAGCAATGTGGAGTGATTTATTAGTCTAAGCTAACTGTGATAACCGCATGTGATACTTATCTGTGATATAAATGTTGCATGTATTGGTTAAATGTCTTATGTGGGCAGTAGGAATCTGATGATAGGTGAAGCTGGCGAATGTTGACGCAAGGTCTTTTCACTGTCGCCCGTAATTAACTGTTTCACCATTTTAAATAAGTTGCTTTGCAACTTGGAGTGACCATGCTCCACACAAAAGTGGTAAGTGTGTGGCGAACAGCCATATAGATAATAGCCAAATGCCTCGTCAAGTTCTTTGCAATATTTCCGTGTGAAAAATTTTCTTAGACGAAAACTTTGTGTGTGCCGGTATTTTTGCTGTAAGCAGTTCGTGTGTATACCTGGTATACCTGCGTGAGACGCACTAGCAGCATACCTGCATACCTGTGAGTCTGGAATTTGTATAGCGAAAATAGGACGCTCTTGTGTGAATAAAGGTTTATTAGTGTGTATAGCTGCCGTGAATTTTTTGCGTTGCAGATTTTATTGCATGTATGCCCGCCGTGAATTTTTATTATTGCAGTTAATTAGAAAAGTGAAAATAAGTAGTGAAAAAGGACACTAGCGCTGAAAAGGACGCTTGTTGAAGGTTTCGTTCAAGGTAATTATTTATAGAGATAATATTTGTACTGGCTATACGTGCTTGATGTTTTATGGTTGTAGGTATATTTTATATTATATTCATATATTTAGTTATTATTTAGTGCATTGGGCAGCCGTCTTGTTGATACCACATCTCTCTGTAAATACTTAGTGGCATGTCTTCCAGTAAATTAGGTAAATAGTTTTGCAAAAAATCTAAATGAGCTTCAGCATTAAAGATCTCTGGCAACTCAAAAGGTCCTATGACTTTTCCGTTTAAAATTCCGGTCCACATGTTTATTTTAAAACGATATTGAGATCTATTTTGTCTCATTAAATTCGGATTCTCTACGTGTCACTCGTGTAAGTTGTGTAGGTTCATGTAACCGTCTTTTTCAAATGTCGATTCATCCGACCACAAAATTTTCTCGAAGAATCGCGGATCTTCCCGTTGTTTTTGTAGCATCGTTTGGCAAAACGCAACCCGAGGTTGATAATGCCGAGGTAGCAGGGTTTGTACTCGCTGTACATGGTATGGGTGTAGCTCATGGCTTTGTAATATTTGGTGAGCTTGGCTTAGAATTTAAAGCAACGGGTTACATAATCACTATCTGTCTCACTCGCACTGCATGGAATGACTCTCCGTCTCACTCAAACTGAAATCTCAAAGTTACGGTCAAACGGCAAGCTTTGGGTACACTAGAATTATTTTTAGTAGGTGAAAAGAAATTTTTCGAAATTGGGTTTCGTGAAAAAAAAAAATTCCGTAATCTAAGAAATAATGTAGCAAGTGTTGTACCATTTTAAAATCCTTATTAAATGCGTCAACTTTTAAAGTTACCTGCCAGACTGCTGTAGTACATTTTTTTTTTCAGTACAGTTAAAGTTCAACGAATTATTAATTTTATATTGTTGGTTCGGCAAAATGTGACATTTTCTTCCAAGCTGGAGCAGTTGGCTTAGAACTTAAAGCAACAGGTTACATAAGCACTATTCGGGATTACATAAGAAAAATAAAATTGAAAAAAAGTAAAGATTTGTAGCAACAGGAGCTAAAAAACCATCACAAGGTGTACATTTTCTCGAAAACAAAAGAAATGCCTATAATTTGAAAAGTACATGACTTAGATTTTTTTTATATTTTTCTGGTAACTGTTACGATTTGGTCTATCACCCGGTTCCGGCTTGACGTCGACTTACGGGACACCCTGTATATATACATATATATATATATATATATTATAAAGCCAAGCTCAGCGGATATTAGAGGACATGAGGAGAGTAACGGAAGTACTAAGTTATGTCACTCTTGAATCTTCACAGTTTGTAAGACAGGTCTTTTCAAGGGTGAAAGGATGTACGCATCTTGCAGCAGGAGTACTACCTGAAGAAATTAATCCACAAGAGATCAGGCTAGATATTTCTTCAAAGCATTGAACATAGCGACGCTGACACGGAAGGAATCCAACATTGGGGCAGTGTTCAAGTTATTCTCACTTCATCGACGAGCTTGAAGGTTATTTTGAACAGTTTCTAATGAAATGAAAGGTGCGCGACCAGCACTGTCTCCGAAATGGAAATTTTATTCTATTCTAGGTCTGATAGAGGACTTGTAGAGTAGCGCTAAATTCGACGGGCTAAAATATTTCTTTTCAGAAATCCAAGACACTCTGATGATTTTTTGGCAGCAGAGATGATATAATTTGTTCAGCTTAGTTTACTGGGAAAATTGTTGCCAAGAATCCTTAGCAAACTAAGTGCCGAAACATATTGGCATTTATAGAATGCGGCTAAGATGTAAAGGCGATTTAATATAACGCATAATATTAGTAGAGGAAAGAGGCCAAGTACTTAAGATTGGTGAAAAGGGCATGATGGCAGATTCTATAAACGGCCTTTGAAATATTACGTCGACAACCCTTACCTCAACAAAAGTCTGAAGACTGTGATTCCTCTACGGTTTTCGTAAGAAAAGTCAGCAAGTCTGCAGATGAGCATCCAGGCCGGAAGCCATATTGGCGATCGCACATTAGTTGACATCCGATAGAAACTGAAATAGAAGCTGCGTAAAATTACTAATCTCCAAAAATATTGAACATTTTAGACTCACATCAAATCAAACCTCGTGCTTGATTGTATGACATTCTCAAACAAAACCAATATAAAATTTTAATTATATGGCCTAACCTGAGACAACTTAAGTTGTAAGTTGTGTCAAGTCAAACTAAGCACGTTCTAAGTATAATACATGTGGGTGAGGTGCTTGGATAAAAGAACATGCTTTATGATGCAAATAAAGATATAAGGTTTATTGGGGATTTAGACAGAAACATGAATCAATTAGAAAAAAAAATAAGCTACAGTGATAAATTAAATGAAGTGGCAAAGAAAAATGCACACGGATCAATAACTGGATCTGTTTCTCTCGGTAGTATCTCTCAAATTCTTCATTCCTCCCTTACACTTGATTCAAAAATCATCTTACCTAACCTAATACAAAGTGGTAGAAAGTGATACTATAATGCTTATTCTAAGACCTATTAATCATTTAACGATCAAATTCATAGATCCGACCCATATATTGCACATGTTGAACTTTCGCCACCTGACCCTATTAGCGAACGCGCATTTAACAAACGTTCACAAATTAACTGTAACTCGTTGGAGGGGAAGTTTATTTAAGTTTAAATGCCAAATTGCAGTCAGTAAAGGTGCGGTAAGAATCGCTCATTCCGTAAGAAAGCGATATGTGAAACTATTAAATAATAAAAATGATTAAAAGTGCAATGTAAAAATTAAAATGGAATACAAATGGTACTGCAAACAATACAAGGCACAAATGTTCGATTAAATCAACTTCCATTTATTAATTTTATCACTTTTACCACTTTTTAAAACTAAAAACATTAAATATCAAGATAATAATCCTTACGGAATGTGATATCTATTTAGGCTAAAAATATCAATGTTTCGTAAGTAAAACTCAGTCTCGTTCAAAATCGTAATTTCTTTACTTCAATTGTAGTTGAACCTAATAGCAACAATTTACTCAGCTAAAAACAAAAAAACAAGAATTGTTGCGAACCTTGCCTTGCACATTTTGAGAACTACGACTGCGCATGCACACGTAACAATAGACAGTATTCTCTGCAGAAAACTAAGAAGATTTGTTGGGTGTGAAACACTGTGGAGTTTCAATTATATATATTTTAGAAAATTTAGCTCTATAGATTGGCTATACCATATGCCTGCCACATCTTCGTATTATAGTCTTTGGTTCTATTCTTCCAATATGAGTTCGAATCACAGTCATTGAGTGAGTTCGTCAATCGGTGACATTCTTCACATCAACCTTTGTTTGTTTATTATTCATATGTATTTCTCCTTGTTTAATGTCGGGCATGTTGTCAGAAAGCGAGTGCAATAAATGAATTGATTTTGAAGATGTGAAGCATGTATAATTTGCAATATTGACAATTTTATATTACAATAATCATTACAGATCCTTACAGAGCGAAATAAATAGAGAGATACTATTACCTAAAAAGACGAAACTTTATTTTGTGAAAACATGCTTAAAGATAAAACATTCAGGCTTCATTATTCTTGTCTCTACCTTCCTCTTATTGACCGGCTTACCTCTAACCTTTGCACAGGGAAAAGAAAGGTAAGATTTGAGTCATCTAAAGCTCAGGGACACCATTCAGGTACATTTACACTTGCATTCACACTAATGCCGTGTGTAGAAAATTTGAATACCAGATATCGCATGCGTTTATGGATGCATCGAATAGGTAAGGGATTTTCCAGGCCGATAATTCTTATCTTAAACACACCGCCGCGATATACAATCCTTTGGCATAGGTGGGGCTGAAGGACGTAGAAGTATCACGCCATGTTTAAAGCCGGTTGCGCATTGACCCTCAATAAATCCTCAAACATCTCATCGTTTAAGCGCACCGAGATTAGACTTTTTCCCAACATCAGTTTAGCGTCTCGCCTTGACAAACGCACTGATTTAAGGTTACGCAAAGTATATTTCACATAATGAAAAAAAAACTCAAACAATCTACGTAACAAAATCTAAACCTAGCACTCAACGAATACTTTCTTCACTGCACTTTTTGTTTTCTTTAATTCTTTTAGGTTAACTGCAGTTCACTAGACCACTACTGTAGGATATATCGCATCATAACAATTGTGCCAATCATTGTCAATAGCATCATCATAGCACCATCGTTGTGAGCAAGTCAGCCGTGAGTCGCCAGCCAGCTTGCATCACGTTAACATCTCCACCGCGTACCTCGTACTCAGCCAGTAATTTGTATTAAATTTGTATAGTAAATTGATATAGTAAATATCAGTAGGTGTTTATGTTAGACATTATATATAGGAATAAAGTGAACTAATAATTATTACGCCTGAGTTTTAATTAGTAAACCCGGACATAACAATTGGTGACGAGATATTTTCAGTGAACCCGAACGGTACTTGTGATAACAGTGTTTTTTTTTTCGGTCATATCGTCGGTGTATTACAGACAAAAAAGAAAAAAAAAACTGGAAACATGGCAGTGTCCGCAGAGTGCTTTGAGAAACTTTTTAAATCGCAACAAGAATTCATGCAAAAAATTTTTGACGAGCATAAACGAATTTTTGCTGTAAACTCAGTGCCGCAAGTACCACATACACCGGCGTTTGTTCCATTTGATAAGGAAAAATCAAACTGGAAAACTTATTTACAGCAGCTGGAACAACATTTTACTGCATATAACGTGAAAGAAGATGATAAAAAAAGATCACATTTTTTATCCTGAATAGGAACAAACACCTTTGAATTACTCCAGAAGTTATTCGGTTCGGTACAAATCGTAAATCAAGATTATGAGTCTTTAACGGGAAAGCTAACGGAACACTTTCAAGCGAAAATTCATGTGTCGACGGCGCGTTACGAATTTTTTAGATGCCGCATTAAATGTAACCAATCCTATGGCGAGTGGATAGCAGACCTTCGCGGATTGGCGCGAGATTGCAATTTTGTTTGTACAAAAGCCGGTTGCGAGTCAGAATTTGTCGATGAAATGATTCGTGATGTTCTAATCTTACATACGCCACACGATTCCGTTAGAGCCGCTGCGTTGCAAAAAAGTAAGCCATCCTTGCAAGATGTAATCATAATTGCAGAATCGTATGAGAGTACACAAAAATCATTGCAAGTACTTAAATATGGGTCCAGTGAAAATCCAGTGTTAGATGTGAATCATATAGAGAACTCGGATAGTAAAAGACGTTTTCCACGCGCAAGAAGTAGAAATCGTAGAAGTAAAAGCAGGAGTCGCCCTGCTAATTTTAATACTAGAAGTGCAAATACCGGTCTCAAATCATGTAGCGGTTGTTTTGTTGCTCACAAGAAAGAATTTTGCAAATTTCTGAATGCAGTATGCCGTAAGTGTGGCAAGGTGGGACATATAGCTCCAGTTTGTTTGTCTAGCAGAAATATAGTAGCAGCCAGCAACTCTCGTAATCGTGTCGAATCGGAACAAATACATCTGGTAGAGGATCTTTTATCAGCTGCAGAGCCTCGCAGGCAAGGAAATAAATATTTTGTTGATTTAGTGGTAAATGGTCAGTCTATGGAATTTTTAATAGATACAGGCGCTTCCAGCTCTCTTATAGGATTTCCTGGTTATACGCAATTACAAAAACCATCATTTAGGGAAACAAATCGTACTCTTAAGGCATATGGTATTAGCATAATACCAGTTTTAGGCGAGCTAGAAGTTAATGTGCAATTTGATGATCAAACAAAAACGCTGCCGTTGCTTGTGGTGGATGCCGAAAACGGTAAGAATATTTTTGGTATTAATTGGGCAGAAGCCTTTGGAATGCAAATCAATTTTTCTTGCTCAAATTTCATCTATAATGTGTCCCCGCAAGTACTTCCAACAGATGTTGATAGTATATGTTCACGTTATCCACAATTATTTGAACCCGGGTTAGGGTTACTTCCAGTAATTAAGGCGCGGCTCCAACTGAAAAACGGTGCAAGGCCAAAGTTTTTCAAGGCTAGGACGATCCCATTTAGTCTGTTGGACAAATTTAAAATGGAAGCAAAACGACTAGAAGAAATAGGCATATGGAAAGCGATAAAATTTAGTCAATGGGCCGCTCCAATTGTCATCGTACCAAAGAGAGATGGCAGAATTCGTGTATGTGGCGACTTTAAAGCTTCGGTCAATCCGCAACTTGAAATTGACCAATATCCCATTCCTCGGCCTGAGGAGTTATTTTTCAAACTTAATGGTGGACAGCGATTTTCTAAAATAGACATGTCGGAAGCTTATCTTCAATTGGAGCTCGATTATGAGTCAAAGGCAGTTGCAGTAGTGAATACCCCTTTGGGATTATTCCAATTCCAAAGACTTCCATTTGGCATTGCTGGCGCTCCAGCTATCTATCAGCGAACTTTGGAAATGCTTCTTAATGGTATCAATTGTGCAATATATCTTGACGATATTTTAGTTACAGGCAAAGATGACCAGGACCATATGAAAAATTTACAAAATGTCTTCAGCCGTCTAACAGAAAATAATTTAAAAATAAACAAAAATAAATGTGTATTTTTCCAGCCTGAAGTAGAATATTTGGGACACATCATAAGCGCTCAAGGAATTCGACCGTCAGATACCGGCTTGCAAGCAATTAAACATTTACGGCGCCCCAAGGACTTAAAGGAGCTTCAAACATTTATGGGCAAGGTAAATTATTACAATAAATTTATTCCTAACTTTGCTCAGCAGACTGCTCCGCTGAATATGCTCCGTCGCAAGGGAGTGCCATTTTGTTGGAATAATGAACAGGACTCAGCTTTTCTAAATATTAAACAGCAAATTGTTGAAGCTGCCCGCCTAGCACATTATCAATTGGATCTTCCATTAGTTTTAGCAACAGATGCATCCTCATATGGAATAGGAGCGGTTATATCACATATTCTCCCGGATGGTACAGAACGTCCCATTGCGTTCGCATCAAAAACATTGGATGTACATCAAGCTAAATACAGCCAAATAGAAAAGGAGGCCTTATCAATTATTTATGGGGTCACAAAATTTCATCAATATTTGTATGGCCGGTCCTTCATCTTATATACAGACCACAAGCCTCTACTGTCAATTTTCAGGCCAGACAAAAGCCTACCACAAACATCTGTCAATCGTTTACAACGCTGGGCTATCACGCTTATGGGATATCGATATAAAATACGATATAAGCCGACACACATGCATGCAAACGCAGACGCGCTTTCGCGTTTTCCAAAAGGACCCGATACTTATTTTGATAGCGAGGAAAGAAGTGATGATGACTCTTTATACATTGTGGAGGAGGAAGTAAGTAATTTTCCAATAGATAAATTTAAATTACAAAACAGCACTACACTGGACAAAATGCTATACCGAGTACGTGACTATATTCAGGACGGATGGCCAGAATGATTAAGTACACAACAACAAAGCCTACAACCATATTTTAACCGAAGAAATTCTCTAATGATCTTTAACGAAATCATATTGCTGCAAACGGATTGGATAAGAGTAGTTATTCCGGAATCGCTTCGTAAGCAATTCCTCAACATGTTACATGAGGGACATTGGGGAGTTATAAAAATGAAACAACTGACGCGGAGGCATTGTTGGTGGCCAGGTATAGACCGAGAAATCGAAGCAAAAGTATCTGCCTGTCGCATCTGCCAATCATCAAGCCCTAATCCACCAAAAGCACACACTAGTTGGCCTGCTGCAGAGAAACCGTGGAAGCGAATACATCTCGATTTTGCTGGACCTTTCTTCAATCAGATGTGGCTCATTTGTATTGATTCATTTTCCAAATTTCCTTTCGTAGTAACCATGAGCAAGACAACAGCACAGAGCACTATTCAAGCGCTTAGTCGGATATTCGCTTTGGAAGGACTACCAGATACTATCGTGAGCGACAACGGGCCTCAATTTACAGCAAATGAATTCCGAACATTTTGCAGAACTAATGGAGTACAGCACTTGACCACCGCACCTTTTCATCCGGCATCTAACGGAGAAGCTGAGAGGTTTGTTCGCACATTTAAAACAAATTTCCGCAAAGTTATTGAAGAAAAAGGAGACACTGAGACCGCGTTAAACAGTTTCCTTTGTTCTTATAGAACAATTCCTAATCCTTCACTAGGAAAATCTCCGTCAGGCCTGGTCGTCAGCATCGTACCATTTTATCGCAACTGGTTCCAGATATTAACAGAAAAGAGCGAATCACCCAAACAACTTCAAGCAAATTCCATCCGCAGGACGCAGTTTACACGCGTAACTTTTCGAGAGGGCCCAGATGGATCGAAGCAGAGATTTCTCAGCAACTTGGGTCACAAATGTATGTGGTTCACACTCAACATGGTTTCATGAAAAGGCATGTAAATCAGCTGAAACCTCGGGCCTGCATATCATCTTTTATTCCCGACGAAAATCCACAATTAGCAGAAGACACCCAGGAGCAGGCAAGTAATAAATCACACAGTACAACTACAAGAACAAGTAGTCCCGACCAGAATATATTACCTAGACGTTCTGAAAGAGATAGGAAGCCAGTAGTCCGTTTCCAAGCATAGCTTATTTAGCGGGGGACGAACTGTAGGATATATCGCATCATAACAATTGTGCCAATCATTGTCAATAGCATCATCATAGCACCATCGTTGTGAGCAAGTCAGCCGTGAGTCGCCAGCTAGCTTGCATCACGTTAACATCTCCACCGCGTACCTCGTACTCAGCCAGTAATTTGTATTAAATTTGTATAGTAAATTGATATAGTAAATATCAGTAGGTGTTTATGTTAGACATTATATATAGGAATAAAGTGAACTAATAATTATTACGCCTGAGTTTTAATTAGTAAACCCGGACATAACAACTACTTAGAATGAACTCGTGCACTTTTTACTCGTCATACATTTCATTATCTATACCTTCCAACCTTTTATTGTCTACACCTATTGTCCGAGATTTTTGGGTTTCTTTTCTACTCAGTACTATACCTATGGGTTTTTCTTCATGTGGTTATTATACCCTAGATGAAATCTATATGGTATACTAAGTCTGTCATTCCGTTTGTAACACCTCGAAATAATGATGGTAGAGCAAAATGGATTGGACACCCACGCATAATATTAAAAGTTATTTTAATTTTTGCATGTCCGTCCGTTTGTCCGTCTGTGCGCACGATAACTTGAGAACACGTATATCTAGAGAGCTGAAATTTTGTTTTCCTCTTTATATTTGGACAATGCCTAAGAACGCATCGATATAAATAGCTGAAATTTGGTACATGGTGTTTTCATTGTACTAGCAAATAAAATTTCAAAAATGGACTAAATCGGGCAACTCCTTCTTTTTATTGCACTAAAAACTTCTTCAGAATACGAAATCCTATAAAATTGGTTATAATAATTTTTTCTGTCCGACAAACCGTTCTAGAAATATATGCGAAAAACCACTTCAAAAAATCAAACTTACACAGAAGGGTGACAATATGAAATTTCATACGGGCATTGTGTATCATAATAATTGGTCTTAGACCAATTCTAACTTTTTACTTGTTTTTACCTTTAATTTGTATTCAATTTCCTTTTGTCATGAAACACTCGGTAGAATAAATGCCGAAACTTTTGAGAGTTACATCAGATATGAAAATGTAGTGATATCTTAATTAAAAGCCAAATGCTAATTTGTATTTCCCAATGTAAAAACAGACCAGTGATGTGATTCTGATGCACTTTTTCTCGAGTTTGTACGTAAGGGCATGGAGTATTCTGACTATATGTAGAGAATAAATGGGTCCAACGGGATCACAAAATGTTAATAAAATCTGGTATAAATAAAGTATGGAACCAGCTTCAATGACAAATTTACGGGTCAGCTATGCAAAAAAACTTTGAGATCTTTTTCTTTCCTACACAAATATTTTTCTGTACGCATAACATTTTTTAGCACGTGCGGACGTCGAAATTAACTAAATTTCGGTACAAGATTGCGCCTTCGATAAGCGAATGATGGTTTTCCAGAATCTCAATCTGGTTTTATGGTTGCGAAAAATGGAAGGTCACCCGAATAATATCATGCCGACTGCAACCAATCTACATGCCAAAATGGAACTAAATCGGCTACACACATCAACTCTTTCAACATAAGCCGCAACATCTACAAGCTCCCTTAAATCACTTAATGGCCGGTTTCACAGTCAAGGCTTAAACCAAGGCTTAATAAATCTTTCGGTTTCACAGTCAAGGCTTAAGTGAAATCACTGGCTTAAGGAAAGCTTAACTTAAGCCCGTCATCTCGAAGGCTTAAACCTCAGATTTTGCTGTGAAACACATAATAAATTATTGCTAAATATATATTTTGCCTAAATATTATAATTTTTGTTATTAAATGAACGTGCATATTTCAAAAGTTATATTTTAAAACTAAATTGAAATTTTCCAAGCGAAAAATAGTTATTTAATTAGCAGTTTTGAGTACTGTCTGGCAGCTCGTGTCAGCATGACGTTTTAAGAAGAAACCAAACAATTTAGGACAAAAATGAGTTATTTATCTGATGCAGAGGATATAAGAGACCAAGAAATGTATAATGTAATATCGCAAGGTGTGACCCATGAAAATATTATAAAGAGGCGTCAGCAATATTTTGGGAGATGGGATGACGTTGATTCTTATTCTCGGTTCCGACTGTAGATACATTCGGCTTTGATGGTTTACGTAGTCGAAACATTCTGCAACAATGATTTTGGATTTGATATCCTTCCAGATAAAAACCACAACAAACTGGTAAATAAAAATTTCTTCTTCTTTTCGCTTAGTTTTTAATCCACAATGGCAATTTTCCTTTAAAAAAATTCACAATTACCGCAGTGCTGACAACTTAAAAATTTTCATCCGCGGCTTAACTAAGCCTCAGCTTACTGAGTACTGTGAAACCGAGTAGGCTTAAGTTCTGGGCTTAAGCCACACCCGTGGCTTAACTAAGCTCTGAATTAAGCCTGGACTGTGAAACCGGCCATTAAGTCTCCGATGTGGAACATTGTTATTCGGTTGTTTGGTGTTTATGTAAGAGCACAGATAAAATGCAAAACCTGGAATTTCAATATTATGCTCGATTAGTTGAAGTTGAAATTAGCGGTAACAACCTTGAAGCTTGGCTGACGATGAATTGTTCCTTCAAGTAAAAGCGGGAGGTCAGTAGATTGCCTTAAGGAGAACATTGTGATTGCAATGTTAGCGCAATTGATAAATTAAGGAGTGAAATAGACCCAGGAATTCAGATTGAATTCATCGTTAAAAAGTACAAGAAAATATCTCGGTCTAGTTTCATAAATATAAAAAATTAAAAAAAATAAAGATAAAAGACAAGATATGTAAATCAAAATGGAAATGATAAGTGTAAAGGTCTCAAAAACAAGTGAAATAAAAGGGGCTTTCGGCAAGCACTGTCTCAGTGAGACAACTGACACAAAACTTTGAGCAACCGTCTCAGTTGTCTCAGTTCAAACCAATAAGCTGATTTGCTAATTTTGACATTGAAATAATTTTGACCACAGAAAATGGATAGTAATAAATTGACGAAAGTTTTTTAGTTTATTCAAATAGCTCACTAAACTTTAATTAGTAACTAAAATCACAAAATAAAGAAACAGAGTCAACTGAGACAAGAAAATTCAGTTTCACCTGTCTCAGTTGCTCAGTGCTTGCGTTCTAATTTTGTAGCTCAACATGGCACTAAGACAGGGGTCTGTTCAATATTACAGATATAGCTGCTTTTAGCTGCTTTCGTATGCTTTTGGCTGTCCAAAGTAACTCGAAAGCTGCTTTTTCTTACTTGCTTTTTGACATTTGTTCTGTCCAAGCAGCTTTTTGTTGCTTGCACTCCTGACTCTAAACAACAAAGCAGCTATGGTAATATTTATGTGTGTGTAGTTGTCATTTCATTTAAAATGGAAAGGTCTGCTGCTATTTTGTTGGCTTTGGAACAAAATAAAAAATTTGATAATTCTTTAAATGTAGTTAAAATGGTAAGCATTTGGAATAGTGAAAAATCCCAGCGGGAGATTATTATAGTTATTTCGATTATTTATGTAAATTTATGTACTAAGACTAGTGAGTATGAAAGTGATGGAGATTTAGAAGATGAGATCATACTAAATAATTTATTGAGCTGGACAAATACACCGATTCGGAGCAAAAATTTTGTTGAAAGGGTGGTTAATAATTATACGAGGACAGAGTTTCAACAAAATTTCCGAGTGCAAATAGAAGCATACGAGCTGTTACTGGCAGAGGTATCTAGAGTATATCGGGAAAGATTTCCAAACTATACGTCATTACCCATCGATAACCAGTTATTATCCGTTATCTGGATTTTGGTAAATAGGGAGAGTTATAGGTATTACCTTTTTGCAATGCATATTAATACGCATAAACTTATATTTTCGTATATTATATTTTGCAGATCAGTTGCTGATCGCTTTGGTATGGCAAAATCTACGTTAAGTTGGTGCTTTTGTAGAATAATCAAAATTTTAAACGTACTAGCGCCATTATTTATAAATGGCCTAATGAGGAAGAATCGGGCAGAATAAGAGAAGTCTTTTATAGGCAAAATAAAATAAAGGGGATAATAGGTGCAGTTGATGGTACTTATTGTCCTATAAGTGCTCCATTTGCCAAAGCTCATTGCTACACCAACAGGAAAAATTTCATTCTGTAACGCAGCAAGCAATATGTAATGACAAGATGATGTTCACAGATTGTTTTGTTGGTTACCCGAGCTCAGTACATGATGCTCGTATTTTTCGTAACTCACCAATTTTTAAGAAAGCCAATGAAAATATGGAGCGTTTTTTTTCTGGCGACTCGAAGATATTGGGGGATAAAGCCTATCCCTGCTTAAAGTGGTGTATTCCTCCTTATAAGGACTTTGGAAGACTGACAAATGTTGAAAAACGTTTCAATAGAGCGCACTCAGTACACGTCAAATAATAGAGAGATGTTTTGCTCTCTTTTTGGCCGTTTTCGTCGTTTGCACCACCTCGAAATGAAAGACGTCAAAAATATCCCTTCGACCATTCTAGCTGCATGTGTTTTTCATAATGTATGCATCCAGTTTCCTGAAGACATGCAAACTACGAATGAATATGTCCAAAATGGCATTGAAGATGCCAGAAGGAATTCTCCCGAGTATAGACAATCAAACAGTGAAACAACTAGTGAGGGAAGACGAGAAAGGGACAAGATGGCAGAGGAATTGCATGCAGAGCTAGGTTAATTAATAAATTTAATTCAATTACGAACATTTTGTAACAAAAAAAAAAAAAAAAAAACAGAAAACTAATCATTATATATATCTAAAACAAAAAATTTCTTTGCAATAAGCTAAAATTCGAAAATTTCTCAAAGCTTCTCGAGGAGCTTCTCCATAACCATTTTATGGATCCTATTACTCTCCTCCAATGCATCAGCCAATCTCTTCATGTTTGCATTTTGCTCTTGCAAGAACTTTAACCGTTTTTCTTCCCTTTCTTCTTTGGACTTTTGGTTAGTCTGGTATGCCTTCAGAAGAAGCTCTGGAACAGTCTCTCGTCTACTTTTTCTTGAAGTCGACGGAACAGGACTCGCAGATTCACCCAGTTCTTCTGTACAATCTTCGGAGCTGACATTTGGGTCCAATAAAGAAGCCAATGCCACTGGTGTTATGTCATGATCTTGTCCAAAGATATCCTCAAACTCACTATGATACTTGAACATTTTTGGAGCAACACCTGTCATGGAGTTGTGATCTTTTGTTGCCGTATACTGGCGTTTTCAGTGCTGGAATTTGAATTTACAGCGACTTGCTGATCTCAGAATACCATTTGTTTTGAGTTCGGCGGAGATTCTCTCCCAAACGTCATCATTTTTGCATAATGTACCTTGCATTTCATGCAAGAAATTGGTGTACACTTCCAAAAGTGATTTTATTTCACTCACATTCCATTTTGATTCTAGAATAAATTATAATTTAATGTATATTTTGATTTTTATTGTAAAAGTTTCTTACTTTGTACTCTGTCTGGTATAGGACTGTCGGGATGTTCTTCCTCCTGTGGTTCCGCATATTGCCTGGGAGCAGCTTGTAATGCTTCACTGCTGTTGCTTTCAATAGCTTCTGTACCAGGATTCAGTACCGGAGGTTCTAAAAAAAAAATAATATACATGTATTAATCAGAGAAATCTTATGTTTCTCAAAATCTTACCACCAGGCTCTGTAGCTAAATACAAAGCTCCGTTATCTTCATAATATACAAAATATCTCTGGTCGCTCATAATAAATTTATATAAATGTAAATTTTTTGTTCTTTGAAAATTCGCAATCAAATACAAAACGGGCCTTTGACGGTTCCCACATACAGAGAAAAAAAGCATAAAAGCAGCTTTTGGCTGTCCAAAATATCGTAGCAGCTTTTTCTTGCTATTGCTAAATTTGACAGTTCTCAAAGTGTTGCTTTCTTACGCTATCGAAGCAGCTATAGCAGTAATATTGAACACACCCCAGTTCACCGAAAGTGCAGTCTCACTGAGCCAACTGAGAATATCTCAGTTGTCTCACTGAGAATGTACTTGCCGAAAGCGCCTAAAGTTGTTTACCGGGACGTGATTTTTTCGTACCGTTCACTAAATTCGAATAGTAAATGGATTGATGCATTGATTTCTCCTATCCCTTGCGCAACCACCCCTACATATAATTACTTGCATAATTTTAATTGTAATTTAATTAAACATTATTAATAATCATAATAATAAATGGGTGATAAAAACAGATATAAGCATTCAAACAGCTTACCGGAATTCGATTTGGAAAAGCTCAACGAAAGCCCGGATTGAAAAAGAAGGGATGAGAGTTAATTAATGAAATTTTAATACGGCACTCTTTTGGGAGAGAAAATATACGTGTAGATCTAAATATTCATAGAAAAAAAATAATCAAGTATACCCATCAGATAAACGGATTCAAATGAGTAAGCTTTCGTCTATCGGTTATACTTTCTGAATAGACTAGATTAAATACCATTCGCATTTTTACCCAATCATATGGAAAAATTTCGTCGAAACTCCCAACTGAGAGAAAAAATTTCACAGCAAATAAGGAACGGAAAAGCGAAAATATTTCCACTGGGATATTTAGGATTCCTTGCATTCTATACCGGCTTTATTCGTCATAATTCAATGACAAATATTCTATGAGACGTCTCCTTCCTATCTGAAAAATATTTATAATGCATTCCTTCCTCCCATTTATTGGAATATTTGTCGGAAATGATTTCATGGGATCTGAATACATTTGAATATTCGAAATTAATATTCTAAAATATTTTTTTTTGAAAAACTCGCTTTAATCCGATTCAGTTTGCTCGTTATATGTATATATTGTATATGGATGCAGACGATAAAATTGAAAGGCTTAAGAAAGCGGAATATGTTAATACATATATGGCTTTTTGTTTCGCTAGGAACTTCAAACTTATCAGGAAACAAACTTTTCCGAATGTTTTGTACATCTTAAAACTGGTGTACAGGTAAAAGGTATATTACATACCTAAATAAAACATATTCTTGTATATAGCTTCGACCCATATTACTTGCACAAAAAATTTTTCGTTCTACAGATTTTCCTTTTAACGAAGCCAATAAAGTTTTAATCAGAAATTAACAAAAAAGCCTACATTTGATATTTCTGAATGTTATACGCAATTTTGTTTACCTTTTAAATAGACACACATTTAGTTATAGAAAACAGTGAAAACAGTGTAAAAGCTATAAATGTCTCTACATTACTTCAACGGTGATCAAGTCCCGTCGTTCAGGTAGAAAATACTTAATTAGCACTTTCTACCCAGAGAAAATTTTAACATTGCTTTTGGACTGGTTAAAACTTGTCCATGTCCAGAAAATTTGGGTCGGACGGCGGCATAAAAAATAATATCATTTTTCCCTTTAATAAATATAAGCCACCGTCCCGTCGCTTGAAATAGTGGCGAGCATATATGTATATGCAATGCATTTGTGCGGCGTGCATTATTTATCACGAAGGATCTTTTTCCTAATATAGGGGCTTTCGGCAAGCACTGTCTCAGTGAGACAACTGAGACATAACTTTGAGCAACCGTCTCAGGTGTCTCAGTTCAAACCAATCAGCCGATTTGCCAATTTTGACATTTAAATAATTTTGACCACAGAAAATGGATAGTAATAAATTCACGAAAGTGTTTTTAGTTTATTCAAATAGCTCACTAAACTTTAATTATTAATTAAAATCACAAAATAACGAAACTGAGTCAACGGAGACAATAAAATTCAGTTTCACTTGTCTCAGTTGCTCAGTGGTTGCGTTCGAATTTTGTAGCTCAATATGGAACTAAGACAGTGGACCGAAAGAGCAGTCTCAGTGAGCCAACTGAAAATATCTCACTTGTCTCACTGAGAATATGCTTGCCGAAAGCGCGCCTTATGTATGTTTAGTAGTTATGATGCACAGTTGTCGTACCAGTGGAAATCACTCATATACCAATATGTGTAGCTGAGGAGTAGAATATAGTTGAGGACGGAACTTGTCCAGTCTTGCCAGTCAGATCAATCCAGTCTTGGTATGCAACAACAGGAATTCCTCTTGCTATTGGGCTACTTGATAATATGAAAAGACAACACGTTGATGATGAATAAAACCGGAGATTAATATAATCTTTTAATATGGACGACTTCTTGCGTCGGATTCGTTGTAACGTAAGATACATAATTCGAACACAAATTGAATACTATTATTATATAATAAGTATTTCAAAACAGCAAACAAAAAAAACAAACAAACAAATTATTTTATATAAGCTTTGGAATGAGCAATTGTGACTTTACAGCAGCAATCTGAGCTATCAACTAACTTTCGTTTTTTGTTTTATTTTTTCTTAAATCAATGCCTACTAAAATATGTCTCGAGAAATCACCGAGTACTTCTGAAGTTAGTTTCGTTTCCCAAAATATTGAAATGTAGATTCGAAACTGAGGTGCTGAGTGCAGCTGACAGAACCAGATGCTAGAATAGCTGCAATGGTGAACGGCGCCACACACTCCCATGCCGGTGAAACCTAAGATTTCAGCGCGAAAGAAAATGTCTGGGCGGATAAGTGGTTCGTCAGGCACGAGTCGTCCGATGTGGCAACACAGTGTTCCCATCTGGAAGAAATTGTACCGGCAGCAGTGTTCCATTGTTCGTTTCGGGACGAGTGTCGTTCTCGGTGTAGCTACCGGCGTCTGCAATTGGGGAAGGAGAAGAATGTCTATGGTAATTACCTGAATTAATCGTCGAGTTTCCGTTAGGGGTCTAAGCGATCGCTTGGTCAGTTTGTCTTTGTGCTGATCGAGTTGATGTGAGTGTTCAGCTAATTCTAATATCCCGTCTTGCGTCCTCGACCTCGTTATAATAAGGCTTCAATCTTTTCACGGAAATAAAGGCTTCCCTGCCTTTGATATTCAGGGTGTAGATATGTTCACGTCGCTTATCAACTTTAAATGGGCTTTCTTAAAGCGTTTGGAGGCAATTTCGAATTCCATCGGTACTTACGAAAACATGCGAACATTTATCTAACTCTTCGAAAATACAAGTTGTTTAACGTGAATGGTCGGAAGCTGGGACGGGTCTAATATCAGCCAGAGATTCGCGCAGTACAGTTACAAGTTCGTTTTGGGTGCGTAAGTGAATGTTTTGTAGGAAATCTCCTGGCAGTCGTAAGTTTTCGTTATAAACCAGTTCTGCTGGGGTAGCGAGGTATTGCTATCTAAAGACCGTCCTAAGACCAAATAAATTGAAAGGTAAAACTTTAGGATTTATCCTTGCATGTCATAATCGCTGCTTTAAGGGTTGTATGCCACATCTCCAAGAAACCGTTTGGTTGTGGATGATAAGCTGTGGTGCCCTTGCATTCAATGCCCAGAGTTTTGGAAAATTCTGTAAAAGAGCGGACTCGACTTGTGCACCCTGATCAGACATTATTGTCCTAGGGACCTAAAAACTGGCTACACAGTTTCGACGGAGTGCTTCAGCTATCGTTTCAGTATTGATGCCTGAAAGTAGAATTGCTTCCGGCCAACTGGCAAATCGGTCGATGTTTATCAGGAAGTACGTAAAACCTTGAGAAGGAGGTAAAGGACCGACAATTTCTATATGAATTTCCTGAAAACGCGCAGAACAAGGACGAAATCTACCGAGAAATTTCTTAACGTTCCGTGTGATCTTGCACTGCTGACATGGCAGACAAAAACGCGCCCAAGAACTACTATCTTTTTTCATTCTTTGAGGTGATTAAACTGTTCGTAACGCGGATTACTGTGTGTCCTAAGATATGGACCGCATTGAAAATCTGCTTCCTAAATTGAACCGGAATGAAAGGTCTAACACCGACTGTTGACAGTTCACAGTAAATTTGTTTGTCTTTACCGGAAATCGGGAACTTTTCAAATCTGAACTGTGAACTTTGAGGTAACTTGTTGAATTTAATATCTGTAATTTGCGCATCGGTGATGTCAAAAAAATTTACCAGGAAAGGGACATGAATTTCCTCCAACCTTGAAAGTGTATCTGTGGTCAAATTAAATCGACTGGATACATGTCTAATGTCTGTAGATATTGTAATTATCTGGGCGTAGCTTTCTCGGGATTTTGCCAAGCGCGAAGTTTAGTGGTTTATGGTCTGTAAAAAGGGTGAAAGGACAACCTTCCAGCACGAACCGGAAGTATTTAACCCCTTTGTATGCTGCCAGCAGTTCCCGGTCGTACGCGCTGTAATTGGCTTGTGCACCGTTTAATTTCAGTGAGAAGAATCCAAAAGGTTGCCAAAGATCGTTGACTCTTTTTTCAACGACAGCTTTCAGGGTCGTGTCAGAAGCGTCTACCCATATGGCGAGCTCTGTGTCAGATATAGGGAAGCACGAAGACGAGTAACCTCGGACAGTAGCTCTTGTATTAATAGCCTCTTCCATACAATTAATTTTTCGCTTGCCATCCATTTTGGGACCATTTAAAAATTTGTTCCAAAGCAGTTGATGATGTGCTGCATGAGATAAGAATCGGTGATATCTCCGGGAAATGACGTAGATCATTTGCAGTAACAGGAAGCTCGCAACTTTTGATGGCTTCTACTCGATTGGGGGTGGGGGTCTAATACCATCAGGAGTAATCAGATGGCCTAAAAATTGTATTTTCTGTTATATGAATTTACACTTGTTGATGTTGATAATTGGTCGGTTATCTTTGAAACCTAATCTAAATGACTGATATGTTCTGATTCTGATTTGGATACAATCAATATATCATAAAAATAAACGAAACAATCTTTGGAAGGTTTGGCTGCATTGCACAGTCCGAAGGTCATGCGGGTGAACCCGAAGAGTCCGAAAGGTGTACAAAACGCTGTCTGTCTTAGGAATATCTTTAAGCTCAATTGGAATTTTGTGGTATGCTTTGGTCAGTTCCAACGTGGAAAAATAGATACTGTCTTCTATGTTATAAGCAAAATTATAAATTAGCGGGACAGGAAACCAGTCTGGGATAGTACAGGCATTTGGTCTACGGTAATTACCGCAAGGTCTCCATTCACCGTCCTTCTTCTTAAATAGGTACAAAGGAGAGGACCAGTAACTATCAGATGGATGGCAAATGCCTTGTGATAGTAGCAACTCAAATTCCCTCTTTGCGGCCGCCAGTTTATCCAGTGGAAGCCTGCTATTACATATTTCCAGATAAAAACACATCGAAGACCAAGGTCCAAAGACAGAAGCTTCCGACTACAGGTATTAATTATGGATATCAGTCGTACATCAACTTTATTACGACGGTCAAGCCAAGTTGCTGGAATGATTGATGATGCGTCAGCAGATGTATCCACTAAAAAAAATTTATTAGTTGACTTATCTGGTGTATAAAGTCAACTATTAAACTTGCCGGCTCCCCCTGTCATCAACGGCGGAGGGTCGATTAGTTTACGGAATTTGCGGTTGCGTCTGTGGCAGAATTGAAATTACATTCTGGGCTTTTAAATGGACATGAAGTAAAACACTTTTTTGCTTTATTACCAAATATGAAATGGTACCAAAATAACACTTTGTTATTGTTATTAGAAGTGGTTCAAGGTACCGACCGATTGCTACTTATAGCTCAGTTCCTAGATGGTTTGGGTTGTGAAATTTGTTGGTGAAGAAATAATGTTGGCTCCATAAGTCTTTTCAGGTTATCAGCCCTGGATGTCAACTGTCTAAATGTCTGACTATGTGAAGTTGTATGTCGCAATCGAGTAAACTTTGGGTCGGATGTTCACTTCGGCTATCTGATCAGCGCATTTCGTCATATCGCACAAGGATCCCGCATTACAAGCTAAAATGGCTTGCATGTTAGCCGGTAACCGTTGTAACTACAATGATCTTATTGCTGTCTCGCTAACTTGGTTTGAATTAAGGCTGCGCATCTCACGAAGTAGTTACGAAGGTTGCGAATTTCCAAGCGTCATCTCGTAGCTGCTTAAACTTCTGATTTTCACACCAGATATTCTAGCGGTCAATGGCTCCTTGAACCCCTGAGAAAGCACCTGTAACCGGTGGATTGCAAAGCACATCGCTGACCATAGGTAAAACGCTCTCATCTAGGGCACGCATTGCGTGTTATCGCTATTGATGCCGCTACTGATGGGTTTCGATCTGGGCAATCTACACACCTGTAGAATTCTTTCAAAAAGGTACTGCTTTTACTGATACTGCACTGAGCATAGTAGCCTGTGGAGTGCCCGCCGACAAGCTCCGTGCCGAATTGATCGAGCAAAATCTGCTAGCATCACAGTCACCCAAACCATTCGACACATCACGCTCGACTGACTCATTATTGGCCATCAACACGCAGTCGTCGAATACTAAACACGCAAAAATCAAGAGAAAACCAGACTTCCCAAAATTAGTCGACGATTTCTCGAGACTTACACAAAAGCTTATATATAAAGCTTATTAATTAGACACTTAATACAGGCAGGTGGCATACAATATATATATATTAAACAAAAAACTTTACTTGCACCACAAATAAGAAGAATATGTAGTGTTGTTCCCCAAAAGGAAGATTAATGCCTTAAACTAAATTAATTCAGATAACAACAGAAACTATAATCAAGGACTTATCTGAGGGGGCAATTGAGTGATGAGATCTCTTGCACCTACTTATAGTTCGTCAAACGTACGGCAAACAAAAGTCGTACTTGCGCCAGATTTGAACTAAGCTTGGGTTGATTTGTTTTCAAATTTAATTTAACACGTACTGAGGTTGAGTCGAACTCGTGTTGAACTTGAGTTGAACACATGTTGAGCTGGAGTTGAATTCGTGTTCAACGTAAGTTGTAAACAGGGGGCAAGTGTTTGCTCTCGCTGCAGCCGATCACGTCGGGATCATCAAATTTAGTAGTTATGATGCACCAGTTTTTGTACGACTAGAAATCACTAATATACCAAAATGCGTGGTTGACGAGGAGAATATAGTTATGGACGGACCTTGTCCAGTTTTGCCAGCCAGATCTATCCAGTCTTCGTATGCAATGACAGGAATTCCTCTTGCTATTGTGCTACTTGAAAATATGAAAAGACAGCACGTTGATGCTGAATAAAAGAGGAGATTAATATAATCTTTTAATGTTGAATGCCTTCTACCGTCGGATTTGTTGTAACTTAACATACAGAATTCGAACACAAATTTAATACTATTATTATATAATAAATATTCCAAAACAGTAAACGTAGAAAGTCTGCGTATATAAGCTGATACTACAATAAATTATTTTATATAAACTTTTGAATTAACAATTGTGACTTTCTAGCAGCAATCTGACTTATCAACTAACTTTCGTTATCCTTTAAACTGGACTGTCAAAGCAGCATTAGCAGCCATTGGTATTCTACGTAAAGAGTTAACAGATGTCAGACGTCAGCTGATCTCTTAACTTTTGTGGAGATTTGGTATTTTAGCAAACGAAAATATCTGTGAAATATCTCTTAACATAAGACCTCCTCAGCGAGGTACGCTTAAATCTCTTATCGTGATAGTTGCAGAAATTGTTTTCTTTTAAAATACCGAAATGTTGGATAAAAATGCTGTAAGTACTATTTATATGATTCGTATATATTATATAAATATGTACAAGTTTGTGAAATATAAAATAATTATACAATTTGAGCAATGCTCAGAGGATAGTTATGAGCAACATGAGAGAGAACTGGAATCACTTTGCTATTTCTGAGGCTGTACAGCATTTCAGAATCCTAAAACCTTTTGCTTTTAAAGTGATAGAAATGGCATAGCCTTACGATAATCTCCATTACTCGACAATATTATCGTCACTTTAAAGTTTTGATAAGAATTAATTTTTTTTGCTACAGGTTTATACGAAAATCCTGTTGGACTTAACGACGGCTATGGAACTCTTTACCTGCGATTTAGGTATTAAAATAATAATTCAATTATCTTTACGTGCTGTGAATTTAGCATACAATTATTATTTATATCGACAATTGTAACTTGATTAAAGACGTCCACAGTTATACCTACGTGTGGGTTGATCATATTGCCATCATCGCCTCGCCAAAAACATTACTTCTTCTTCTTCCTTCTTGAAAAGTAAACGTGTTTAATAGCTGGGCTGACTTAATGGTTCTCCAAACCCTTTTAACTTCTTAAAGTTAATATTTCTCCACAAAAATTTATGTTGAATACTAATTCTACTAAAATCTCTAACTTGCTAAATTTAAGGTATTAAAAGATCTCTTAAAAGTCTCTTATGTAGAATCGGGGGGCTAGTTTCGCTTACCACTACCTTCAATGTGGATACGAAACTGAGGTGCCGAATGCATCCGGCAGAGCAAGATGCTAACGGCTACAATGGTGAACGTCGTCACATATGTAAGCATGTACGTACATATTATACTTTTCGTGACAAATCTTACAGAAGGTTAGGTTTGTTTTTTGATTCATTTTTGCTTTGGATGTTTCTACTGACAAATTTTACTGAAGGCAACATTTGTCGTGGTATTTATGTCTGTTAAAACATCTTGGTTGAAAATTGAAACTTTTGTTTTCCCCAAGTCACTTTATGGGAATATTTGAATAAAATGTATAAAATCTGACGAAAACTGCTGATGCACTTTTCTTTTTTCATTTGGTATATAAGCTAATCATGTTTTAACCATGATAAGCTTATATGGAAATTAATTAAATATATTTTTATATTATTACCCTCTTTCAGGTTTTTATGTATATAACAATCCTTCCCCCTGAAAAAAAGGAGGATTATTCTTTGAAGAGGAATAACTCTCAGGGGAAGTTGTTCTGGGTGCTATTTTGGTAGCATGGGTCTTGGTAAGTCCGGCTTGGGCTTACAGAATTATTCTGGTGTTTTTGTGTTTTTTTTTATGAAAAAATTCTTTTGTTTTTTAAATTTTACCCCACTGTGCAGTCCACCAACTGAACATTCTTCCCTCGATGGACAACCCTCGTATTTCCTAAAAATAAACAAAAGAAATTCATAAACAGTCAAATTCCAGTGAGAAAAAATTTATAATGCAAACCTAATTAATTACCGACAAGTACTCCTCAAACTTCCTACAATGTCCCAAAAGTCCCGCGATGACATTTACAAGCTAAAAAGAACGAAATATTATTAAAGAATTAATTAAATTTAACAAAACATATCAAATTACCTGAAAAATACATGATCTCCATATATACACACTAATTGACATGTCAGTCAATTGATATTACGTCAACCAGATGTTCTCGTAGCAGCAACTAGTATAAACGTCGCTATGGCAACGCCATGAGAAGTACATCACATGACCATCTTCAGCAGGTATAAAAAGGCGACGAACGATAGCAAAATTACCCATTTCCAAATCAGAGTTGATCTGATTAAGTCCTAAGCCTTGGAGTCTGTTCCTTATCCAAACCAAAAGTTAATTCTGAAATTCCATATAGAAGTTAATTCTACACCAACAAATTGAGGTTGACTCAAATCCTTAAACAGAAGTTAATTCTGGCCGTCATAAATATTTCAGGTTGACTCAATCCCAAAAAAAAAACAGAAGTTAATTCTGGTTAAACAAATATTTGAGGTTAACTTAATCCTACATACAGAAGTTAATTCTGGCCGTCCTACATACTTGAGGTTGACTTAATCCATAAAACAGAAGTTGATTCTGACCATCATAAATATTTGAGGTTAACTCAATTCTGAAACAGAAGTTACTTCTGTCCAAACAAATATTTGAGGTCAACTCAAGTTCGTCTGCTAGGAGTTGATCCTAAGGATTGCAAAAGTGAGGTTCACTCAAGCAATCTCACACAGGAGTTAATCCGAAGGCCTATACAACATTATACAAAGGTTGGTCTAGATCTATCTCCAGAGGTTAACTCTGCATTAAATACATTCAGAAGCTAATTCTGATCAAAGTAGAAGGAATTTACATTTCCACACGTAGCAGTACTCAGATCACTGCAGTCATAAAGCGCACAAGACTCAACGTCACAAGTGCCATCAATACCATCCCACACGCAGCAATATTCCAATTTGCTGCAATTGAAAAGGTACGCATACGATAAACGTCATCAGTGCTGCCTTCATACCCTCACGTACTAGCACGACAAAAACAGCATAATAAAGGCAGAATAGTTAGTTACGCTTATCAACATCACTTTTAGTAGCCATACAAATTGTTATAATCGTGAATTAACACATTCGGTATTATACCTCGACTGCTCTCACGCAGCAACTCGAGCAAAGAACTCCCCAACTGCCCTCACGTAGCAGTTCGAGTGAAACAGTTTAATTCTCGAGACCAGACAAAATTAATTTACTCTCACCACAACTGTCTCGTGCCTACTCACTCACCAGACTCTTCTTCTTTTTTACAGGAGTAGGAACAGAGCAACGCAACAAAGACCAAAGCTACACCGACATTTTTCATTGAATTTGTTTTGAATTGTTGTTTTTATTGAAATTTTTATTAGGTATTAAGTTTTAATGAAGTTGTGAATTTTAAATTAGTGTTAAGTATGAATGAATTGTTCCTTACAACTATGAACTTGAATTAGCACTGAATGAAAAATAAAATTTTATATTCTGAGCATACAAACTGAGTTATCCATAAAACCGGCTGTGAAGTCCCAATGTGGGCCTTACATAAAATTCGGGGAGGTGCCGGTTAGAAGGATAAGACTGAAAAAACTGTTGGTTTGGTGTCAATAAAAAAAAATTGTTATTTCTCACAACTATTCTCTTAACCTAGGCCTTAGTGCTACTCGAAATAATAAAATCCAACCAAAATAAAAAATAAATGAAATAATACTTCAACCAAAAATCAAAAAGTCAATGAAATAATAATTCAAAATAATAAATGAAATAATAATTCAACACAAAAAAAAATAATAAATAAAATAATAATTCAACACAAAAAAAAATAATAAATGAAATAATAATTCAACGTTGAAATGGCGTTTTAACTAGTCCAATGCTTGGATGCCGGACCCTTTACCCTGAAAAATAGAATTATCTATTAATTTTAATTCTATTAGAAATGGGTAGTAATATGAGCTTCATTTGATCTGCTCATATAAAAAACGCTAGGCTTCAAATATTCTGCCTGCTAATAAATCTGGAAAAAATAATTATGATTAAATAAAGATTAGTATATAGGGCTCAAATGTCTCCCTTTAAATTTGTTAAACAAGACTTAATTTCGGTTTAACACTGCCGATCTGTCTTGGCGACTGCTCAAAATGCGAGTGACTTGCTACTTCTAGTAGCTCGCTATTTATAGGCAGAGACACAATAGAAATTGTGTTTGCCGGTGGCGTTGCTATGACGCTCGCGTCGTTTGAGATTTTTATATTTAGACACCCAGTGACGTCATCATAGTCTAATGAAAATATTTTTCTCCATGCTATGAGCTGCCATTTTGGTTATGTCAAGTGTCAGAGCAGCTGTTAGTTGGAGGTAAGTTTGTGATGTTTTAAATATTTATTTATATATTTATTAAAAATGTGTTTTTCTTTTTTCAGATTTTTGGTCCCTTAGGATGGTTGAGACATCGTGGGCGGATTTACTCTGTCATTTAGCGTAAGTTATGGTTTCAATTAAAGTCTCAGATCGTGAATGATCTGAGACTTCTAATTGTTTATTATTTTTATAAATGCTTTGTTTTGTTTATTTTCAGCTGCTTCGACACCGTGGGAAGATTATCATCGTGGGATATTTAAATGGTCATTTTGTATTTGTTCCGCGACGGAACATCCTCCCGCCTCAAAAAAAAAAAAAAAAAATAAACTGTATCTGACCTTACGTGATCCAAGAAAGTATTGTGTTATACTATGGTGTTATATCCTTTTGTTTTTGTAAAATTTATTAGTAATAAACCATAACCCAGTATACATACGGTAGACTTACGCTTTTTGATTTGAAGACGAATACGAACTTTTCCGTCAGCTAATTTTTGGAACCGTAAAGTATCTCCCTCATCGGTGTCCATGCGAAAGCACTTTCTTGCTGAGAGCGCTCTCCACCAAGGTATTGGTTGATGACGGATTTGCTCCCATAAGCGAGGATCGACAATAAAATTTGCGGGAGGTCGTGGTGGTGGACACCTTGCGGTTTGTGGTTCTGGGGCCGTAGCTGGCACTATTGGAACTACAGCTGGCATTACTGGAGCCATAGCTGGCACTACTGGTACTACTGCTGGTACCACTGGAGCTACTGCTGGTACTACTGGAGCTACCGCTGGTACCACTGGAGCTACCACTGGTACCATTGGAGTAACTGGTGGTATTATTGGAGCTATGGCTGGCATTATGTCCCGTTTTGTCCGTTTAGGACTAGGTGGAGCTTGGCTGGTACCTTCTCCATGATTAACTCGTTTTGGACGAGTCGGAGCTTGAATGGGACATTCAATGATGTTGGTTTTTCTTGTCCCAGTTGGAGGCCTTCGGGGATAAGTTTGAATACGAGTCCCTGGGTCCTTAGCCATCTCTCGAATTCCTTTTGTGGCGGGCACTGCCTCAAATGGAGGTATATATTTCGTTGGTGGCCTTGGCATCCTTGTTTGCCTTAATTTGTCCTTAATTGGAATTCCTTCTAAATCGGGTAGGTCGTCGATTAGAAGACAATCCTCCAGAGATGGTAATGAATCCATTTTGATGAAAACTCAAAAATAAATAAAGAAACAAAAAACCAACTAATAAAAAATAATAAAAACGAAAAAACTAAGAAAAATTAAAAAATAAGTAGAAATCCTTAATGGCGTATGATTCTTGGCGTGGACTTCTGTTGAATGATGTTTTTTCGAATTAGGGTGAAGTTGGTTGCGTTTTTTTGCTTCTGCTGTTGTAGTGATTTTATTTTCGTTCACATGGGAACCGCTTGTATGTTTTATTCTTTGCTGAAGTATTCGGGAATAACCTTGTGCTATGAATTCTGATATAATATTATTATAATAATTGGATTTATTATGCACAAGTTATTCTTAGTATCCTTGATTAATATTTTGTTGTGAATTTTTGTACTGGTGCGTCTGGGCACGTGAGTGGTAAACTACTCCTAATCGAAGCTGCAGCGTGTGGGTTGTTGTATTATATATTTGGGTGCGATGATTTTTTGGAAGGGTTGATTTATATGGGAAGCTTATATAATTTAGTAATTGGTCGAATTACTTGATTATTCGGCGTTTTTATGGTTGCTACTCTAACCCTCCTGTCATGTCCTGGGTGAATTTGAATTATTCGACCCATTGGCCATTTTGTGGTTGGACAGTGATGGTCTTGAATTAAAACCAAATCGTTGATTTGTAAGTTACCTTCAGGAGTCTGCCATTTTTTGCGGGATTGTAAATTGATCAGATATTCCTTTGACCATTGGTTCCAAAACTGTTGTGTCAAAGCCTGAATGTATTGCCAGCGCTTAAGAGATGTTATATTCTCGGGCATAGATGGCTCTGGTATAGCCTTTAAATTTCGATTGACCAAAAAGTGGCCGGGAGTTAATACATTGAAATCGGTTGGGTCATTAGATAGTGGAGACAGCGGTCGGGAGTTTACACATGCTTCAATTTGGCAGGTTACAGTTGACAGTTCTTCAAATGTCAATATGGAATTTTGCAACGTGCGTTTCATGTGTGTTTTTATTGCCTTGACTCCAGCCTCCCATAACCCGCCAAAATGTGGTGCTGAGGGTGGATTAAAATGCCATGTAATGCCGGTAAGTTCTGCGATACTGGAACTGTCATGTGTAAACTCCTTTAAATTATTTTTGAACTGACTAGATAACTCCTTACTGGCGCCGACAAAGTTAGTGCCGCAATCAGAATATATGTGGGAACACAAGCCTCGGCGACTTATGAATCGCTTCAATGCTGCGATAAATGCCGCTGTCGTCAAATCGGACACGACCTCAATATGGATGGCCTTGGTAGCCATACACACGAAGATACTTAAATAGCCTTTTACGATTTTGGCATTTCTCAATCTTGACGTTTTCATTTCAATAGGACCGGCGTAATCGACTCCAGTGTGTTCGAAGGCTAGCGTTGGAGTAATGCGAGCTGCCGGAAGATTTCCCATAATTTGGGTAGATGGCACTGGCTTCGCTTTGAAACATGGAATGCATTTTCTTATTCTCTGACGAATGGTATTTCTGGCGTTTAGTAGCCAGTATTTATTCCGTAATGTATTGAGAGTAAGTTGAGTACCACCATGTAGAGTGTAACGATGTGTGTGATCAATGATGACATGAGTCACATAATGGTTATTTGGTAGAATAATGGGGTGTTTTTGGTTATAGCTTAAAAGAGACCTTTCAAGTCGGCCTCCGACTCGAATAAGTTTATTCTTGCACATAAATGGATTAAGTGGAAGCAGGCGGCTGGCTTTGGAGATTGGTTTGTTGTTATTGAGGCATTGGAACTCGTTTGGAAACGCACGCTGCTGTACAATTGATAGAATCGTATTTTCAGCTTCTTGTAATTCAACGAATGTGAGATACTGCGTTTTTCTTTGTGCAGATGTTGTTCTACAATTTGTGTAGAATCTTTTGCAAAATGCTATGATTCTCACTAGTTTGGGAAACGAAGAATATTTTGTGAGCCAGCAGCTGACTTCTTCGTTAGTACAAGTCAATGCCTTGATTGGACGAGTTTCAAGCTCATAACACTTGTTAAAACTGGGTTGCTCTGGCCATTTTTCCGTCGGTTCTTGCAACCACGAGGGTCCATTCCACCAAAGCTTGGATTGGATAAGTTCCCTTGGATAGATCCCCCTCGTAGCGCAATCTGCTGGATTCGATCTTGAGGGTACGTATCGCCATGATCGTGGATGGATAACTTCCTGGATTTCAGCTACTCTGTGGGCGACAAATGTTTTCCAGCTAGAAGGCTGCTTTTGGATCCATGACAAGGTAACTTCTGAGTCTGACCAAGCGAATGTGGAACAGTCTGTCAAATTTAGATCGATTTTAATTTGCTTTATTACTCTTGCTAGAAGGACAGCTCCACACAACTCGAGTCTTGGGAGTGAAATGGTTTTTGTGGGAGCAACTCTGGTTTTTGACGTAAACAAATGTGTGAATATTGCACCATTTTCATCGATAATTCTTAAGTATACGACACTAGCAAAAGCCTTTTCAGATGCGTCACAAAATCCATGCACTTCTAGGTTAGTCGACGTCAGTGAGTACTTTATCCATCTTGGTATTCTGATTTCATCGATATCGTTTAGATTCTCCCTAAATTCCGCCCATTTAGCAGTGGTGGTATCTGGGAGTATTTCGTCCCATGAGCATTTGGATAGCCATAATGTCTGGATAAATATTTTTGCGATAATAATGATTGGTGCCAACCATCCTAATGGATCGAACAATGATGCAGTTTCAGACAGAATTGTTCGCTTAGTAAAATGCGTTTCTTTTTTTGAGGGTGTTACCTTGAAACTGAATTCATCACTTGCTGGGTGCCATTGAAGGCCGAGAGTTTTGATTGTGTCCTTTTCTGACAGATCTAGAATGGAATTATTTTCTCTGTCGACCAGAGGAATGTTTTTGATTAATTCCGGATGGTTGGCAGTCCATTTGCGGAGGTTGAATCCCGCTTTAGAGAGAACACTGATGAGTTCGTTTTGTAGTGTCAAGCCAGTTTTGACGTTATGAGCTCCTGTCAAAAGATCGTCGACATAAAAATCGGTTTTTAGGCTTTGAGCGGCAAGTGGATAATTGTCCTGTTCGTCTTTTGACAGTTGATGGAGTGTGCGGATTGCTAGGAATGGAGCTGACGTGGTGCCAAATGTGACAGTTGTTAGTTTGTAATCTTTGATGGGCTCACTTCGAGAATCTCTCCATACGATTCTCTGGAAATCTGTGTGATCTGGGTGCATTTGGACCATTCTATACATTTTTTCAATGTCAGCTGTAAATGCGATTTTGTATAAACGCCATTTCAGAATGGTAGCCCATAGGGTCGGTTGAATTGTTGGGCCTGCTAACATCTGTTCGTTCAATGACCTCCCATTTGATGATTTGGCAGATGCATTAAACACCACTCTCAGCTTAGTAGTAGAACTCTCCTTGATAACAGCGTGGTGTGGCAGGTAATAATGACTAATTCGTTCCGTTTCAGTTTGTTCCGCTGTATTTGGTTTTATTTCCACCATATGTCCTAGCCTTAAGTATTCTTGTATGCATTTTTTATATTGTGCATGTAGTTCAGGCTGTTTCTCGAAACGTTTTTCCAATTGCAGATATTGCTTTACCGCCATCTGTCGTGTGTGGCCAAGATCAGGTCCATCTGGTTGTCTAAAGGGTAGTTTTACTTGGTATTGGCCCTGACTTAAGCGCTTGTGTGATTCTGCATATAACCTTTCACATAATACGTTATCGGGGTGTGCAATAATTGTTGGGACCTCCTCTATTTCCCAAAATCGTTTTAGCTGTTGTTCCAGCTGACAGTCTGGGTGAATTTGTACTGTAAGTGACTCTACTTTACTGCTTTTATTCTTGCCTTTTAGTTTTCCCATTAAGATCCACCCTAAGTGTGTACATTGAGCCGTGGGGTCTCCGGGGCTGCCTTTTATGACTCCGCTATCGATAATCTCGGCGTAAATATCGGCTCCTAACAGTACGTCAATTTGGCCGGGTGTGTGGAACCTTGGATCGGCGAGTTGCAGATGTTGTAGGTAGAGCAAGTTCGTTATATTGATTGTGTCAGCCGGAACGAAATCCGTAATTCTTCTGAGTATTAGTGCGTTTACACTGATCTCGAATTTTGTGTGCAATGATTTCAATTTAAACGTTGTGTGTTTATTGACGTGGGCCGTTTGTATTTTTCCTAACCCCGTGACTTCAACGTGTGTTGGCTTTGTTTGTAATTTCAAACGTTTGCTAGCAGCTTCGGTGATAAAAGATACCTGAGATCCTGAATCTATCAGAGCTCTCAATGTGTAGATTTGTCCGTTTGGACTTTCGATGTTGACTAATGCAGTTGACAGTAATGCCTGACTGACGTTTGTCGAAAAGAATGTATTTATGGCTGGTTCATTGCTGCCATTAGGCTCGGTATGCTTCACTTCAGCTTGCCTCTGATTCTGCGTTGTGTTAGTCTCGGATGGCTGATTTAAATGTAGGAGAGAATTATGCCGCTTTTGACATTGGAGACATGTTTTTTGGCTTGGGCAGCCGTTGAGGTTATGCCCTGCTGCTAGGCAGTTTTTACATAACTTGTTTCGTTGAATGAAATTTATTCTCTCCTTTGGATGTAATTTCCTAAATGAAGTGCAATGAAACAGAGTATGATTCTGTTTGCACATTGCACATGTGTGGGGTTTATTTAGGAATGAATACGCATTTTTGTGTGCGTGGTTTTTTTGGGTTGCACTGATGTGTGAATCTGGTTTGTAGCCGCTGCGGGGCTCTCGAGTACGAACGCGTGCCTCGATATAACTTGGACTCCTATTTTGTGCCTTATTATTTTGACACTCTTGGAGGGCTTCCAGAGTACGAAATCTTGTCTCTAGAAATACTGACAGATCGGCATATGTCGGGAGTTCGTTCTTGTTTCCTTGTTCATGTTCCCATAGTTGATGTGTTTCTGATGGGAGACGTTGTACAAGATTGTATATTAGGATGGCATCCCAGTGTTCAACTGGTAAGCCCAAATATTTTAGCTCATGTAGGCTCTCTTCTGTTAAATCTAAAAGAGAGCGAATGGCGTGAGCAGATTCAGTTTTGATTGCTGGTTGACTGAGCAGTGATTTCAAGTGAGTGTTCACTAAAACTCTCTTGTTATCGAATCTCTTTTGTAATAATTCCCATGCTTTCGTATAATTTGTGTCGATTACCTCAAATTGGCGTAGTAAGCGTTCTGCCTCCCCAGTAACGCTGAGTTTGAGGTAATGTAATTTTTGAACTTTCGATAAATTTGGATCTTTATGTATTAATGAATTGAATAAATCATGGACTGTATGCCATGATTTATAATTTCCATCAAATGTTGGAATTTGTATTGGCGGAAGCCGTGTTTCTCGCCTTGGTGGATGTGTTGCCTGTGTGCTAGGCTGCTCTTCAGTATGAGGTAAAGTTGGGAACGACTCTTCTAGCTCCTGTGACAATTTTGATTTGAGATTAATGTATAATTCTTCGGTCTCTTCGTATAAGTTGCCTTCGGCATATTCGCTGTCCGCGCCGTTTTCGGTTGACCAGATTGCTATATGCGTCTCTGTAAATGCTTGCCATAGCTTTTCAAGAGATTGAATGCGAGTAGCATAATACTTCTTTCCTTGTTTGGTTTCTGAATTTGCCTTGCCATGGTTAATTCTGGCTTTATCTATTTGATCGTTTAGAGCTTTTTGTGTGAGAATCAATATATCGACATCCGCCATTTTGTTTTTTCAGTCTTATCCGGCTCGAATGGACCAATGTGAAGTCCCAATGTGGGCCTTACATAAAATTCGGGGAGGTGCCGGTTAGAAGGATAAGACTGAAAAAACTGTTGGTTTGGTGTCAATAAAAAAAAATTTTTATTTCTCACAACTATTCTCTTAACCTAGGCCTTAGTGCTACTCGAAATAATAAAATCCAACCAAAATAAAAAATAAATGAAATAATACTTCAACCAAAAATCAAAAAGTCAATGAAATAATAATTCAAAATAATAAATGAAATAATAATTCAACACAAAAAAAAATAATAAATAAAATAATAATTCAACACAAAAAAAAAAAATAAATGAAATAATAATTCAACGTTGAAATGGCGTTTTAACTAGTCCAATGCTTGGATGCCGGACCCTTTACCCTGAAAAATAGAATTATCCATTAATTTTAATTCTATTAGAAATGGGTAGTAATATGAGCTTCATTTGATCTGCTCATATAAAAAACGCTAGGCTTCAAATATTCTGCCTGCTAATAAATCTGGAAAAAATAATTATGATTAAATAAAGATTAGTATATAGGGCTCAAATGTCTCCCTTTAAATTTGCTAAACAAGACTTAATTTCGGTTTAACACTGCCGATCTGTCTTGGCGACTGCTCAAAATGCGAGTGACTTGCTACTTCTAGTAGCTCGCTATTTATAGGCAGAGACACAATAGAAATTGTGTTTGCCGGTGGCGTTGCTATGACGCTCGCGTCGTTTGAGATTTTTATATTTAGACACCCAGTGACGTCATCATAGTCTAATGAAAATATTTTTCTCCATGCTATGAGCTGCCATTTTGGTTATGTCAAGTGTCAGAGCAGCTGTTAGTTGGAGGTAAGTTTGTGATGTTTTAAATATTTATTTATATATTTATTAAAAATGTGTTTTTCTTTTTTCAGATTTTTGGTCCCTTAGGATGGTTGAGACATCGTGGGCGGATTTACTCTGTCATTTAGCGTAAGTTATGGTTTCAATTAAAGTCTCAGATCGTGAATGATCTGAGACTTCTAATTGTTTATTATTTTTATAAATGCTTTGTTTTGTTTATTTTCAGCTGCTTCGACACCGTGGGAAGATTATCATCGTGGGATATTTAAATGGTCATTTTGTATTTGTTCCGCGACGGAACACCGGCACCCCATGAATCACACATACACATACAGTCCACTATAGAGAGAATTTTCCCCCACTTAGCAACTACTTTGCTTTTATCGTAGTGCTAGTTTTGTATTTTATTTATTTTATTGGATAGGTTAGATTTATTTTCCTATTACTATTTATTTCTTTTGTTTAATCTTATTAATTTATTTTAATTTAATTCAATTACACCTATCGCCCGATGTACACGGTACTTTATTTACCCCATTTCATGTTAGACGGTTTTTAAAAAATGGGATTAAAAAAAAATCTGCAGTCAATTTTTAATTCCGTTCGTTTGCTATCATTGGCGCTTATATTTCTATTCATTTTTAATTCCATTAAAAATGCAAATGATTCTTGCAGCGATTCTGGATGAATAGGAATCTGAACCAGCTGCGTTCACAACCAAAGTCATCCGTGAAAGACTTGAAATAGGGCAAAAATTTAGTAATATTTTCTACACAATGTCCCGACTGTTGAACGAGCTCTCCTATTTCAGCAAGATATTAATAAACGCTTTACTCAATATGAGGAGGTCCATAAAGATTAAACCAAAAACCAAATACAATTGTTAATTACGGATTGCATTTCTACCAAGGTTTGCCGACCTGAATTCTTTCCAATTAATCTAACAACGAACTTGAATCGCATCAAGCAGGTACTCTCGAGTGATGAAAGTGACATCATACCAATCAGGAAGAAAGATTCATACTTAGTCAACGAAAGTGATAACAGCAATTAAATTTTTGGATAAATATTCTTGTTTGTTTATTATCTTGTTTATATATGTAAAACGAATTACATACAGGGTGTTTCCCACTAGGAGGTCAATAAAGCAGGAGGTGATAGTACTCACCTAGACAAACCAAAAATTGTAAGGCATGGGGGATATATCAACCGCTTAGGAGTTACAGAAGAAAAACAGCTAGTTTTTCACAAAGTACCCTGTATCTTAAAAACGACAGGACGTACGGTCACACACTAAAAATTTCGGATTTTCTTAACTTTTTTAAATTTAACTTCTATTATTTTTGCAAAAAGGTCGTTAACATAATTTTTTTTTATATAAAAACTGTATGCTCTCCGCTATAAATTGACCTATTACATCCAATGTGTTAACTGTAGCCGTTAAACTGTTATTAACTGCTTACAATGAGCTCTTAACTGTGACTGTACGTCCTGTCGTTTTTAAGATACAGGGTGTTTTGTGAAAAACTATTTTTTTCTTAATGACCCTGTAACTCCCAAACGGTTGATATGCCCCCCCCCCATTGCCATACAATTTTTGGTTCGTCTAGGTGAATACTACCACCTCCTGTTCTTTAGACCCCACTAGGAAACACCCTATATATATATTTTTTTCATTTTATGAATAGTCCGTTAATTTTGTGTTTTTTAAAATATATTTAGTTTTTTGTGTGTTGAAATAAATGACTAGATTCGCGCATTTTAGTTTGTTTTCAATAAACATGGTTTTACGAATAAAAATCTACGGTTTTCTAAGGAACCTGTCTTCAGTGTAAATCGGGGGATAGGTGTACTTGATAAGAAATACAAGTTAAGAAATCAGTACAATTTTAAAGAGACCACAAAGATATGTACAATAATCCAGTTCTGAACACGAACACTTTTTTTTGTTTTAGGTATATACATACATATGTATTTTAATTTACACATCTTTAAGTGCGTCTTTTCCTAAAGTAGGTATGAACATGTTTCAACTTTCCTTTATAGTAGTGTAAAGTTACAAGAGTTATAGTTCAGTGACTTCACTTTTATTGCTATATTGTGCTTTATTTGTATTAATTCCTTCCCCAAAATAATAGGGAGTGTTAGGTACTCCGATTCCATTGGTTAAAACGGATGAGACTTTGTAAACAAATGCCCTTTATTTAGGCGAAATACCCAAGGACTAATAGACTAGTATACTTTTTTTACATTGGCTAGTGTACCAGCTTCAAAAGTTTGGTAACTGTTCTTTTGTTCATTACGCATTTGGTTTTTGTCCTATTTCACTCTGTACGCAAAATGAAACCCTTTCACCTCCTGCTCAATTGATCTCCTACGGGGAAATACCCTGTATAATACCTTCGATATTCAGGGTGTTGCAAAAGTATGGTTACATACGCTAAACTTAGGTAGCTGGGCCTGAGTTAAGAAAAAAATTCATATGGAGTTTTTCCGCACATTGCGTTTTTTTCGAGTTATGCTGGCAACACTGTTTTGTGTATTGGAAAGTGCACACTTTTGAATTTTAATATCAGAAAGTAAATGGCCTAGGAAGCTAACATAAATTTTGTTTAACTTACAATATCTTTCACTTTAAGGAAACATATCGTCGGTGATACTACATAACCGCGAGACTAACAATATCATAATCGCGTATCTGAATACAGTAGCAAAATCCAATTTTGAAGTTAATGGTAACGTAGCTAAGAAACTACAACTTGAGTCATCAATTTTATGCCAAAAATCCAAAATCATGATGTTTGTCGTCCAATCCTAGAGTTCAGTACCAATAATTTTGTCATTATAATAACGCGGTAGTGACATTTGTAGTCTCGCGGTTATGCAGTATCACCGACGATATGGCCCATTTATCCAGCATCGATTCTTTCGAAATAGCAAAAGTGAAATTTGTGTCTTTTGTTTTACAAATTTCTTATTTTGGGAGCGATTTATTCAAAATTTCCAATAAAATTTTGTTTTTGTTTTTTTTTTAAATTATTTGGTAGCTTATACGATCCTTTTTCCAACGATATAGATAGAGGGTTTCATAAAATTATATCCTATAATCTCCAAGCGGTATTCATACCAGAAAAATGATTGAATTTAGGGTTTATTTGACTGTCACTTGGTGACATAAAACAAGTTTCCTGATGAGTCTTGCCCCATTAACTTATTTAGAGTATCGAAACTTCTCATTTGCATTCCAGGAATATCCTATTTGTGCACCGGTAATAAAATAATATAAAACGACAGCATTTGAGTGTATTCAAGAATGTTAAGTTTGTGCAAACTTCAGATATTATACAGAAATTAACAAAAGGTTATGTTCGCGTATACTTAGACACTCGATTCAGTGTCAGCAGATGCACAAAAGTAATCCGTTAAAGTAGGTTTTCTGACCTATTATGGGAACCAAAAAAATTATTCTATTGTTACATGCAATAAGAGGTCAATTTTACCTGAAACTATGAATAAAATACAATTTCTCTAGTTCAAGCTCGTTATTGATAGATACTTTTCATGAATTACAGTCGACAAAATTTAATCAAAAGCAAATATTAAGTCAGCTCCAGTAGAAGGTAGACATGAATTAAGCGACTTAGCGCTTATGGTGTATTTTTACTCGTCCTTCTACAAGGCCTTTTGCTATTATTTTTTTAATAGACTAATCATGGAAGGATCCCTTGCTAGTCGACAAGAAACTTCAGGCAGCCCTTGACATGCAAGTCATATTTTCACTTTTTCTTAAGCATATTTGCTTAGGCATATATCCTTGGGGATTTACTGACAGTTTTCACTAGATATGCTCAAGAAAAGTGTGAAAAGGCATGTTGGTTACATAGTGATGTGTAATTTTTTTTTTATTTTTATTTTTTTTTTTATTTTGTACGGTCTGAAGTTCGAAACGGAGGGAGGCGGAGGAAAGGCTACGGTGATATATATATAAATATATAATATGAAGGTCAAAACTTTATCAATCCAGCGCCGCTGCGGTGCATTTTCATACAATTTGTTGTTTGTTTCGACATCCTTTACCTACTCGTATGTGATTTCATTCCATAAACGGTTACATGAAACATCCTATGAAATTGTCATTATTCTCAGAGGAAATTATTGAATATACTCTGTTCAAAATTTCATTGACGTTTTCGAAAAGCTAGATAGTACTGCCAACATTTTATGCAATTTTATCTCCATATAGTAGGTACCATTGCCTAAAATTAGGAAGAAAGAGATTCAACAAGAAAATTGGTGAGATTACCCATAAAGACTGTTTTTTAAAAGCACCTAAAGTAGGGAAAATACTAATTACTTTCTAACTGTAATCCAGCTTATGGAACAGTACCGGGTAGAATGAGTTTTTCCATGAGACTGATCAAGCAAAAATGTATAATACTGGCATCTTCTTTGCTTTTCTAGGTAATTGATGAATATCATGCCATGTGAGTGCTCGAAAATTATGACGAAGAAATTTCAGAATGATGAAACCGTTTTAACTTTATTTAGAGTACGTTCACGAGTATAACTCCACTGTTTGCGTTCCACTTTCATTTCTGTAGCGAAATGATGAATCCATGTTTCATCCACGGTTATATAAAGCTGCAAAAACTAACTTAGTTAGGCACTTGAATATATCAAAACACTGATTCGAAATGGTCGTGCGATTCTGGTGATAGCCTTCTCAAATATTTATATAGAATAGGGACAACCGGTTCGTCTGTGATTTTTATAATCTTAGATGTCTCACGTATCGTCGTCCAATACATTATCATTGACTTTATTTGCTTTCCCCGGTTTCTTAGTAGTTTACGTAAAAGGCAGTGCTTTATCAGAATAAATGGAATTCACTTTTTTACTAAATTTACGTTGTGATTGATCTACTTGAACTGATTAACAAATTCATTGATTTATCAAACAACATTCATGACTAGTTGAAATTATCTAATAGGCATTATTTCTATTTTATCAGCTGTTAATCTGTTGATGGGATGCAGAAAAGGAAAGTATTATTTTTATTTATTTTTATTAAAATGAGGAATGCATAAATAATACCGCCCCTCATCTTGTCACTGAGACTTGTGAGACCTTTTTTGAAATTACCGCCAAATTACTCTAGAGCACCTTATAAGATATAACGTTCTTTGTAACATCTCTGGCAATGGGAATGCCATTTCTAGATGTGTTAGCCTTATGTGGCTAAGATCGTCATAGTCGCAGAGAACGTGATCAGCAGTTTCGACATCTTATCAAATTGGGTAATGCTTAGTGAGTAAGCCCGTAATGAGCCTTAGTTCATTTCTAGTGAGCTTGAGGAATATTTTTGTTCTTCTGTGTTCCGAATATGGAATAAATTTATTAACTTGTATTAGCCCTGGGATATTTTTCCAGTGTGTTGAAATGTGGCTCCTTATGTGGTCAAAAGCATATTCAGGACCAATAAATAAAGATTTAAATTTTTCCTTTGCTCATCGGTTGGCAGTATTTATGGTTCTTGATACCTTCATGTTTTGGCACCCAAATTTGTTTGGCACTCTAATATTATGTCTATTTTTCTCTACGCATGTTCTTGCAGATAATTTCGTGAGCGTAGAGTTCTATGACGCATGGATCACTACCTGAAAAACATAAGATTAGGCCCCGCTGTCTTAGCGAGTCAATATTTGCGCCATATATGCCCATGCCTCCTCTACCTTCCATTTTGGTTCCATCTACGGTCCATTTAATTCTGGACTATGCTATGGGTGGTCGGATATGTCAAGAAGATAAAAATATTGTATTGGAAGAAGAATATGGGAAGAGGTCAGTAAATTAATGAGCAAATAAAGTAAAATTTGAGAATAGTGCTCATTTGTGAACAAAGCAGAAGCACAAATTGCTACATGCTCAGCCACTGCCAAGGTTTTCGCATTCAGGATGATCATTGAGCCATTCAGCACAAGCTTGAGATAAGCATGATTCTTATATTGAAGATCATGATGGTTTGTGGTGATTTGTTTTAGGTAGGCTTCTTGAGGCGTTCCCCGATAGACAGTAAAAATGATTATACCCAAAATCATACGATTTTATATTATGAAGAATTTTTCAATACAATAAAAATTGCTAGGACTGATCGTTTTCACAATATACCTAAAAAACCAAAATTTCTAAATTGCAACATCAAGAAGAGATAGCCTGACTTAGTCCATTTTTGAAATTGTATTTACAATTTTTTTAGAAACGCGGTGTGCTATATTTCTACAATCTACGTTGTTGTGTTCTGCCGGTGCCTATATACGCACATAACTGGAGTGAAGTACGCAAGAATTTTATAGTAAAGTTCTTTCACTAGTAACTGAGATTTGTCTCCTAATTATTTTAATGCGTCGCTTCTATTGCTGTACCTATTTCAACCCGGTTTCCACAATATAACCAATTTCTTACATTTTCCTATAAATATTATATTATCTTCTTCGTAATTTGAAAAACCTATTTTCTCAATTTTAAAGTCTTTTCGGTGCAAACTGAATGTTTTACTGAGCACAGTTTTCCCATTCGGAACGGTAGACTATGTCCATAGCTTGCGCTGTGCTTCTATTCATAAAAGCGCACAAAACAATATAGGAATAAGCATGCGCTGCCCATGAAATATAAACGAATGCCTAAAATGGTACCGTATAAAGGAGAGTTCAAATATATTGTTGCAATTTGCTCAATATTGCAAATGCAAAGTGCAATGTTGATCGCATGGTATATATATGTGATATTATAAAGCCTATAAAGCCGAGAAGGAGACTTTGCTTATTGCGATCAGCTTCCAATAGGGCATACGTTTATAAGAGTAAAAAAAAACGATAAACAACAACTCGAAAGTATTTCCGTAGGTCAAAATGCCAATTTTCCACGATCAGCTGGCCTTCTCAGTAGATGATTGAGTGCCAATGGCTGCTGTTTGCCGCTTGACATATGAGAAGGTAACCGGTAGATTGCAATTCGCAATGGCTTTCGTTCTCTGGGCTGGTGGCTTAATGGGTTCTGGCGAGATTAAGTGGCCTAAAAAATTACCTCGAAAGACGAAAACTGACATTTACCCACGTTGATTTATTTATTATGTACAAAAGCTTCCTGACGGCCGAAATTTGCTGGAAATGGCAAAAGGTTCACTAATAAATTTTGAGGCGACGAGAATGTCATATAAATAGACTAAAGAAATTTTGGACTCCTAAAGTACAGTATGTATGAACATATGGAATCTTTGGGCCGGATTGCATAGCCCAAAGGTCATACGAGTATATCAGAATATCCCAAACGAAGTACAAATTGCTGTCTTGGGCACATCTTCGGGTTAGTTAAATCTAAGGTCGCAAATAAATTCCATCCCTGTTAATGGTAACTCAAATCATATATGAATAGAAAAAGTAAAGCAATTATCACTTCTGTTTTAGTTGACAGCACCAAAAGTTTACCAACTTCATTCGATTCATTTTCCAAAAACTTCTAGGCAATTGTAAATTTTTAGGACACTAAATTCTTTCAAGCACTAACACAAACAGCAAATCTTGCCTACAAGAAACAAAATTTGTTAACAAAATTAAGCATAATTTTTGGTCCGGTTTAAAGTTACCTGTAGTTAAAAAATTTAACGCACTTTAAAACTCAGTCGGCCATTAAAGTTCTGGTAAAAACTGCGCAAATTTTATTTGCTTTTCTTTGAATGGACTTAGGCACATAAAAAAATTGCTCATAAATAACCAACTATATTTTATTATGTTTTAATCTGAGACCAATACACAAAACTTGTCCCATTTGCTTCCTGCAATTTTATTGCCACAATTCCATGCTTCTGTATACAGGTTCTTCCGCCTAGGACGTCAATACAGCAGGAAGTGATAGTACTCACCTAGGCAAACAAATTTGTATGGCATGGGGGGGGGGGGACATATTATTCGTTTAAAAGGTACAGGGTGATTAAAAAGAACAGCTCGTTTTTCACAAAACACCCTGTATCTTAAAAAGTAGATAGCGTAAGGTCACAGTTAACAGATCATTGTATGCAGAACTTTATGGCCTTTCCAACGACTGCAACCATACCCGTACCGCTCTCTCCAAAAGAATTTTGGTTGCCTAAACTAAAAATTTCGGATTTTTTAACTTATTTTTTACTTTCACTTCTATTTTTTTTACAAAATGTTCATTAAAATAACTTTTTTTTACAAAAACTGTAAGCTGTGGACTGTCTTCTTTAATTTGACCTATTTCACCAGATGTGCTCTCTGTATGTCTAAAAAAGTCATTAGCTCACAACCTAATGATCACCACAACTAAATTTATGAGAAAAACCTATATATATATATGCATCCAATAATATTCATTGAATTAAATTTTTCTTGGTTTTAAGTTTTGGTATGAAAATATTTTCTATAATTTTTTAAAGTAGAATTAAGGTAAAGCTATCAGTAGTTGACCACTTAAGAGTGCTTTCAAGTAAGGATGGCGTTTTCACCTTTCATTTTTAATCAGAGCGAGGGCTTAATTTGTTCAGAAAAGTAGGTTGTATTTTTAAATTAAGGAACAACAATTTTTATTTTTATTTAATTGGCTATTAGAATTAGGGAAAAAAATTAAGCCAAGTAAGTACTTGTCCCAAGAATTGACCATCGGTGACAATGAGAAAATTAGTAGTTGACCATGTGCCGTACCGGTAATTAACCATGTAGGAAAATAATAATATAACGAGGATAGGACCCTTGGTAGAAAAGATTAAGAGTAATTTAGCACTTTTTTTATTGAATATTCAAAAAAGAAATCGTTATATTGAAAACTTCAGTAATTAAACAAGGTGGCACGCTTACTTCCAAGCGAACTCCAACTCTGGAATTGAAAACACATTTCAAGTTTTGCTAATTTTCTTAGGTCCCTCAATGTGAGAGACAACTGAGTTCCAATGGTAACTTAGAACATCCGGCCTCTTTGGCAACTTCCACAAACGACCAAATTTCTCCATGGACGACACCGTAGCTTCAACTTCGGCGACGTTCAGAATTTTGCCACGGAAATATTTATCATTATACTTGATGACAACAAACTCGCCAATGCATTTCCTTATTGGCTTCCAACAGTGGCCTTGATGTTCCTCTTCGTTTTTCGAGGATTTCACAGTTATCACAGTTTCTCTGGAGGAAACTTCTGCACTGGAGTCAGAGTTTTCGGAAAAGTTCAGATGTGTTTTAATCCGCTTGTCTTTCGGGTGCTTATCTTCGCTTTTTTCCTTCTCCTCTTTTTACGTTTCCTCTCATGCGACCTTTCAGTTTTAGGCCGTTCAAGCTCTTCTTTATTTTTTAATTTTTTTTTCAAAGTATTCCTGGCAGAGCTTGCTTGAAATGCTTGTTGGAATTTTATCTTTTGGTGCTCTCTTTTTTTGGGTTTTAATAATGAATGGGTAATAGAAATGTCTCTTAAAAGGGATTGGTATTCCATCACCTGAGCTTTTTTGTGGAGTTATATTGTCCCTGAAGAGTGGTTGGAGAATATCAGAGGCGTGAGACGGTCCAGCAACAGGGCTTCTATGTTGAGCTCTACTTTCACTAGAAAGTGGGTGTTTGCACTCGGAAAAAGGGTCAACGGTCGCATAGAATCAGCAATTACTTGCTCTATAAGCGGACGCTTGCCCCCAAAAACAATAACGCTAATTCTAGCGAATAATTCTTGCATTCAATGTGTCATTGCAAATATTTTTATGAATATGACATCCAGTCCAAGAGAAGAATGCAAGAATTACTCGACTGATTGTAATTTAAGTAGGTAAGCATTTTACATTTAAGTTATTTCATTATTCGTTTTTTTTGTTATCGCCTTGCATAGCCAAGCAACTTATTGCAATTTTAAGTTATTAGTAAATATGTATGTAGGTATTGATTTTCGCAATTAGTGATAGGTATGAACATATTAAGAATTGCTTAGTTAAGTGTAACTTTAATATAAATTGAATATGGTCTGTAATAAACGATCAGTATTGTTTTTAGTAGCAAACAGTTGTCTTTTATTTTGAGTTCACTTAATCAAGCTTCCCTTTCAGATTCTAATTTTGGTGTAGTGGTACAAGAGCCGCTGCAGTCTCATCAAAAGCCAAGGTGTAACACCTTGACTTATTAAATTTTCATAGAGAACAAAATAGTTCTTGATCAGTGGGTGAAGATATTCGGAGGTGTTGGTAGCGGGAAAAGAGGGCAATACCTCACGACTAAGATATCTACTACAGATATTAATTGCTGACGACTACAGTTCTTCACTTACAATACTATTGGCTGAATTCATTGGTAGGTCGGCTCTTAGTCCAGGTCCTTCCTTTTGAATCGATTCAGCTGAAAGTAGACGGTCATATGGTCCAACAGCTTGTATTTGGGTACTAGCGATGTCATTGAAAGATGGTTCCTCAACTTCATTAAGTTCAGTTCCCGTCTCAATGTCCGCATTTGCACATGACTCAGCACACAAAGTCAGCTGACCCAGCTCCATTTTGGTATTCTTCCACAACGTAAATAAAGACGTGTAAAGTAAATCTCCACACCACGTATCGGCCATGTAAAATGATGACGAAAGCAGCCGAGCTTTGCGATGTCCATGCTTTCATTTAAAAAGCGTAAGCCTTCTTTTAAATATTTCAGATGTAATTCCTTACTTACACATAAGCCACATTTTCTAAATCCGTTGGACAAAACGGATCTTGTAACGTTTTTCTCCAACAGCTCTCGTAATAGCTTGGAGAAATCCTTCTTTTGCAGAAGAGGGGACTATCCTTTTTTTTTAAATAACTCAATTAATTAAATATTTTTTAATAATTCTTTAATTCACGACCCCCCCCCCCCCCCCACTGCCGGCCTTGGAATTTGTGATTTTAAGGCTCTGTAACGCCATGAGATACTGTTGCGTTGCATCTTGCAAATGCCTTATATTGTTCGCAGATGCAGCTTCAGTAACGTGACTTGGCTGTGATAACAGTTTGTTTACCAAGGCAGATCGAGCAGTCCGCAATTTTCATATCTCTCATGGAGTATCTTCCACGCAGCTGAGTAATTGTCTTCAGATAAACTCAAGTGTCTAATGATTATTACAGCTTCACCAACCAAATTCATTTTCTGTACATTAACCATCTGTTGCTTGTCTACCATTTCTGTAAATCGGTTTGCGTACAGGCGCCATTTTAAAGAATCTCCATCAAACTTGGGAAGTGTTATTTGTGGAAACTTGGGAGTAGTGTTGGTTGTTGTTGATGTTATAACGAGACTTAATTGCTATTTCTGTACCTGTTCTTCGAGCTGAATATGGTCTTCAGTTTTGGAGCCTACTGTGCTTGGATCATCTGCCAGCTCCCAAATGATATGATTGTAATCCTGTATTTGGACCTAGTGTTGATTTAAGTTGTGGAGTCTAATGTGGTAGTACTCCTCAGGGTGATCATCAAAATAGTACGTGATATCGATGAGACGTTGTAAGGACTGTATGGTCCCTATTTGCCTCTTAATAATTCTTGGTACATCAACGGAGCAGAATGTTCTTTTGGTGAGTTGGCCTTGGATTATATAATCAGTAGCTTCGATGCAGTTTCTGTTGATTTATCTTCAGGCTGATCTCTGTTATATTCTCTGTTGTTGGCTTCGTCTTCCTGAAAGTACTGTATTTTCTTCTTAAAGTTGCTTTGCGTGATTCGAATACTTTATGTATTTCTTCGTAATACACCTTTGCAAAGTACTCATACTCCATAGGAACTTTACGCAAAGCTCTAATTTTACTGTCGTTTTAATCGACGGCAGACCAGCATGATTTGGTGCTTCTGCCATCTCCGTTTTTGTTATAATTTTTTACAACTTTTAGCAACTCCTTTCCGACAATTTCCTGCTTTTTCGCTAGCTGGTACATTTTGATTGCTCTGAAGATTCCGTTCTGAATATAATTGAACTGTGATACAAGTGTTTCACCTGAATCACGTCGGGTTCACCAATGTTCAAGAAATATTTTGTTCGCTATAAAGTTGTCAGTAAGTCGAAGTGTTACACCTTGGTTTTTGATGAGAGTGCAGAGGCTCTTACACCAATACAATAAAATTATAATGCTGAAAAGGAAGTCTGATTAAGAAAGAAAACTTGATTGTGATTAACTGACTGCTATTAAAAAACAAGACTGAATAATTTTATTACTATCCATATTCAATTTATAATAAAATTGCACTTATCTAAGCATTAATAATTTTATCAATCAATAAATTGAGAAAATTAATCACTTGTGAATTACAATAAATTGCATGGCTATAAAAAAAAAAAAAACACGACAACAAAAAACAAGCAAACAGTCGAATAAGTTTAAGGTGATAGAAATACTTAAATTACAAATTACACTCAATTCTTACATTCGATAATTAACTATCGCTGTGGGAATAAATGAGCATTGCAAGTTGGAAATGAAAGACTATCTTTCGCCTTTGAGTGTTAAATTGACAAATTACTGATGATAATGAACTTTTAATGAATGCTTCCTTTATGTGTATAGTTACGTTGAAAACTACTTCCTTGGCATAATTCTTACCTTGCAGAGTGAGAAATTCATCACAATTATTCCCTTTTATCCCTCAGAAGTGCTTTTAAAAGGGAACTATTAAGATTAGATGACATCTTATTGGCAAGGATTTTTAAATCACAGATATTTAGTGAGAACAACTCTATCTTTATAATTACGGTAATTTATTAAATCATACCACCATAAATATACATTTTGCATTTTGTAGGAATTTCGAAATAATTTTTTGCATAATTAGTAAATATTAGATAGAAGACCGGGTTGACGAAAACTTTATAAATCCACATAGCCATAAAGTGCCTCAAAAAGTGTTTTTTTTCTGCTTTTTCTCTTCATTAACCATTTCCCATAACCAATTTTTTCATATGCATTCCCTCTAAGTAAAACTTTGAGTGGCTTTACTATTCAGTTTAAAATGCTTGAAAAGCTTTTATTAATTCATTAGAAAAATTGCCTATATATCCTTGCTGTAAAAATTTTACGGGATTAAGGATAACACATCAAGTTTATATGCAACTTTTACCATGAACGTAACTTAAAAGCTCGTGTATGAAGCATTTGACCATAAAGCGTTAAAAGAGCTGAAATAGCTCTTGGAATACGTGCTCGAGTTTCATTCTGCGTTATCCTTGAAAGGACTTATGAGCAAATTAGTGACTGCATTCCCTTTTAAAATTGAAAAATTTCCACGCCGGCTGTCATGTTTTCGCGGGAGTTGGGAGAGGGGTCTCTAGAACATGTTTCTAATGAGAACACTGCAAGGAATTTATTTTATACAACTCGATCCTACTCAATTACCAAACACCCTGTATATATTTGAAATTCAAGACTGTTGCATAGCAGAAGAAGTCGCCCGATTTTACTCACCTACGAGCTTGACATTTCTTTCCTATGAGTACAAAATCTCAGCTAGGCCTACACGTTCTCCAGTAATCGTGCGAACAGACGAAGAGGTAGCCAGCCAAACATTTAAAATTTTTCATGATTCTATGCATGTGTATGTATGTAATTAAATGTTTTGCATGGCGCCATAATTATTTCTATGGAAGAGTACAAACGAACTTAGTATATGTACACCCTCGAATTTCATCCTCGCTGTAATACATAATATGTATATACATACATCCTCCCTAAGGGAAACTGTTTAACTAGAATTCCTATAGAAGTCTCAGCTTTTGCCCTCTCTAATCAAATTTCCAGTTTTAATTTGCAATACTCGTTAAAACATGTCAACTTCTCAGCGGTGGGGCGGTTTAAGGACTTTGAACATATCATTGCTGTCATCACATTCGAAAAGCATAAAGGCAAGCTTCGTATAGAGATGAAGCAAAGCCCACATATTTCGCGAAAAATACACTACAGGGGTTTTAAAAGGAGAAAAAAAAATGCGCTTCGGTTTGTTTCCGGGAATGAAAATTGGAATGTGTTTTCGAGATGAAAAGATATTGGAAAGCGCTTTTCGTGGTAAATTAAAATGTAAGGGGACTGCATTCGGATCTTTTGCTCACAAACTCTGATTGCTGGTGTTACGTAATACAGGTATGTTTTAGATTCATCCGTATAAATATTTATGTATCACATACTTTGTCGACATTTTTTGATACGCATAGTAAACTTTTCTAAAGATTTCTGGAATTAAAAGGAATGGAAATCGAATGAATATACTCGTATATACATATGCACTACACGTACATTATTATATCAAAGCTAGTTGATGAACAAACTACCTATATTAGACATAATCTCCTGAGATATACAAATCATATGTCAAATCCTAACTTTAAATCGAACAGATCGCTTTGCCTGGTGATCGAATTTCATAAGCAGCTTATATCTGTGTAAGAAATAAAAATTGACACAAACACTGTAACACAATTGAATGAAACAAATATTAAACAATAGAAACAATTTTAATTGATCTAATTGTGAGACCAACAATATTATACCTAATAAAACAAAAGTTAAATACTATAATTAGCTTCTGCTGTGCTTATGATCGGGTTATGTAAAAGTTATATCGGCGATTATTATGGGATTATCTCCGATCTATATCAGTTGAAAAATTAAAATAAAAGAGTGGTTCTTAGGACGTCTTTTATTAAAATATATACTCCCAACCTTTCGACCCGCGGGTTTTGCGAGCCCTCTTCATGGGGCTATATAAATGTATAAATATGGAGACACTTTTGAAAATTACAACAAAATTACCGTAACATTATAATGAATGAAATTATAAATATCACATATTAAAAACATGTAATAAAGTAAGATATTATACTAAACATTTTTACAAATAAAATTAAAATGAGACCAAATTACACGAAAAAACTGACTGCTAACAGAACTTAATTAAGCTATTGACAAGACTAAAATTATTATGGGCTGTGGTTGCATCGATCAGTATCAGATAAGAGCTGAGAGTGTGTGCGGTGTTGAATGTGAGTATTTCATGTGTTTATAAAATTAGAATATGGTGATATTCTTCATGGGTGGTCTCTTTGTCTAGCCTAATATTAATTGAGTTGTGCTTATTTATATAAATATGGCAGGCTTCCTTGGTTTCTCTTTTAGCTCTGTTCTTTCATTGGCAGTGATCATGGCATCGTCAAATTTGAATGTACACCCTGTTTCAAGGAAAGGGTCGAAACGTTGGGAGTATATAGTTTAATAAAAGACTTCCTACAAAGCACTCTTTTATTTTAATTTTTCAACTGGACATAGATCGCAGATAATCCTATAATAATCGCGAATGTAAAAGCTAAATAATGTGAAAACTAAAAGTGTTGTATGGCAACACCAAGAAAGGTTGCCCAATTTAGTTAGTTTTTGAAATTTTTTTTACTATTTTTATGAAAACGCTGTGTCTAAAATTGCAGCGCTCTACGTCGACGCATTCTTAAGTAGTGTCCAAATATATAGTGAAAAGCCAAAGTATTGTGTGGCATCACCAAGAAAGGGTTACCCGATTTGGTCCATTGTAGAGCTTGTATTTGTAATTTTTATGACACCGCCGTGTACAAAATTTGAACTCCTCACGTGGATGTCTGCTTAGGCAGTGTCCACATATACAGGGCGTTTTATAATTGGTGCATCTAGCTCAGGGCTTTGATATCTGAGGTGGAGATAAAAAAAAGTTATATGATGAAGGGAGGGGGAGGGTTAAAACGCGTCGTTTCGGCGGTAGGAGGGGTTTAAGATTTTTAGTACTTCTTCCACTTTACATCCTGTAACTTTCTTCATATACACCCTATCAAGGTGGGATTCATCCCAGATGATAGCAAATCGTCTCAGCTTTTTAATAAATGGCCACTCAGCCTTCCTTTCTACTTTTAGTGGAATTGCATAAAATTAGGCGCGATTTCTATTGTTATTAACAAACTTAATGAAATTATGCATCATAAAAACGGGAATAATTAAAAAACGGTAGCATTTTGGTAGGTATATGTGGATAGTCAAATTAAAGATAACATTCCGGGGTTTCTAAATCTTGTAATAAAACTGTATGTTATTACGAGGTAGTTCAAGGAATCTTTTTGGAATTCTCCGGTATGAAAAGTTATATTTACGTTTAACAATTTATCAAGAGATTTTGGGGCGTTGCAATAAATTATATAAATATTATTCAAATATTATCATTAATTGGGATTGGGACGTTCTTGCAAATCAAAAAGTTTTTAATTATGATATTTTACCAGGGATCAGGGACGTTTAATTAAATTAAATTATACGTATTAATACGTCGGTATATTTATTTTATAACCAAAAATGTTAATAATACATTTTACGATGGGACGTGGGACATTTAAGTATATTAAATTATATAAGTAATATGTCGGCATATTTTATTTTGGATGAAATATTTTACTTAAATACTTTACGAAGGGATATGGAATTTTTAAATAAATATATATTTATATATATATACATATCGTTTACTACGATAATTTTTTTTCGCAATTTAAGAGGGGATTTGGGACGTTGAAAAATAATTACATTAATTAAATTTCCATTTATTACGAATTGCTTTTATTAAGCATTATGAAGGGTTTCGGGGCGTTTAAATTTTTTTAGAAATAATATTTTTATATTTCAATTTTCACGTAATATTTACCAAGGGATTTGCAACGTTTAAACAAAATTACATTTCAATATAGTTATTTCATTTTCAATCTTTTTCAATGCATAAGCTATGGATGTAGGACTTTTGTAAATTAAATACATTTTCCTCAAATTTAGTTATTCTCTTCATTTTGGGAATGTACGCGAATTTTTCTTTTATTTCACAGTATTCTCTTATATTGGAGACTATTCCCACTCAATTTCAAAGCAGTTTATTTCTATATAAATATTATTATTAATTACCTTATGATTTTCCTTACTTTATTTTTGATTTTTGTTTCGTATATAGTTAATTTTTTTTAAAACATATTATTTTTATCTTAAACCAAATAGCACCAATTTTACGTTATTCCTCAAACATTTTTCTTTTCCTTTTTGTTTCAAATCGAGGATTTTCTTTCTACGCTGTTTTTTTTTATTTCGTTTTTTTGTTTTTTTAATTTACTTTCCTATTTGTTTTTGTTTTTTTGAATACCCAAAAGAAAGGTTCGTGTAGGGCAACGCCTTAAGGGCAATGCTAAAAAGCCTAAAATACCTGAGCAAGGAAATGAGGCAGGGTCGGAGCATGCTGTCCTCCCTGTATCTACTGACGTTTCGTCAGATGCTGATAGTGAACAATCTGTTGTTCTTCCACCAAGCACTAGTCAGCATCCAATAGATCAGGTAGAAAGTTCGGATCATGGTATTTAAAGACCTTCATCGCTATCTGTTGCAAACGATTTATGGTTTAATGATCCAAGAATTTTGGAGTGCGTAGATCGATCCACTCCTGAACGTCCTCACGTGTCTGATTATAACAGCGACGACGACAGTGGGTATGTACCGAGGCAGCCACAGCATAGTTTGTTTGATCGCCTTAGTTCTCAATGGCTAAATGATCCTAACGTTAATGCTGGTGCCGGTAGATCTACAGTTTCTACCTCTGATGTTCCCCAGGTTCTTAGTGTTGAAAGTGAATAAGTTCCTAATGTTCCACAACACACTAATTCAATTCCTGATGAGGTAATCTTTGTTAAACCAAGGATACCTAAGAGGTGGAAACGACGTTGGACTCATAGGAAGCAAACAAAAACAACTTCAACAACAGCAAAAGACAATCCAATTCCGCATGGAGTTGCCATAGTTGCTGAAGATGTTGAAGTTATTCTTGAGGTTGATGAAATTCCGGAATTAAGGATTTTCGTGTATCCAGATGCATGGTGTTGCTTAGATCAAGTAGTTGACACAGATATTGAGACAAATAACTGTGGTCAGCTTGATCAAATATGCATCCATTGCAATGCGTTATATTTCCGTGGTGAGAGAAATTCTAGGAGAAAATATGTTCAGTGTTGTAAAGATGGTAGCGTTACCCCAAATCCGTTAGGTTCATATACGCCACTTACATATATTTTTGGGTGAGCAACCACAATCTGAACATTTTTGTATCGACTAAAGCTGATACTGTGCAAATAGCAGAACGGTCTGATGATAACTTCTATTCTATTCAAGGAAAATTTATTCATCGAATAGGTTATAGTATGCGACCGCGTCAAAATGCTACTCCTCGATATGGCCAATTGTATATCTTTGATGCTGAGGAAGCATTAAGATAACGGGCGAATATCGATGTTGAACATGATCTCGATTAAGATTGCTAAGAGAATTAGATCGAGATTTAAGACATGTAAATCCTTTTGCTCAGTTTTATATGTTAATAAGAGAAGTTGAGGAAGAGGTTTTAGCGCGGGATGGCCCAGATGCGATTAGGAATATTCGAATGTTTTCTTAGAAAATCGAATCCATCCACTGCAGGTCATCGAGGCCGGTTGAATGCTCCTGTGTCAACTGATGTTGCAGTTATATACAGGAGCACAACTGGTGGACCACCAATGGGATCATTTTGTATATATCCAGTTGGTGGTGAATTACGCGAGATCTTTTGAGAGCATATATATTTCGATGCAATGACTTATGCACTTCTTTACCCAAATGGTGGAAGTGGATGGTCTCCGTTCGAATGTAATGATACTATTAGGGCTCATTATGCTTATCGTTTTGCTCTAAGAGATAATGATAACAATATTATATTACGGTCTAGGAAGTTGTGTCAACAATATATTGTAGATTCTTATGCTGCGATTGAAGCACAGCGTCTCCAATATATTCGAACACATCAAACTCAGTTGCGTCGCGATACGTATATTCACCATCGCGACCATGTTCAAAATAGGGCCGACGAAGCTGGATTACAAGCGGGCATTTTGTATGTATTACAAAGTGGGTTTCCTGGAGGTCCACGTTATATGCAGCAGGCTACCCAAGATGCACTGGTAGTAGTTCAAAAGAAAGGTAAACCTGATTTATTAGTCACGTTTACCTGTAATCCAAATTGGCCTGAAATAAAAGCTAATTTATTTCCCCTCCAAAAATATATAGATCGACCTGATTTAGTAGCGCGAGTTTTTCATTAAAACTTAAATCGTTCCTAGAAGATATTTTTAAAAATAATATCTTAGGTCAGGTTGATGCAAATATGGGAACCATAGAGTTACAAACAAGAGGATTACCCCATTTGCATTTATTATTAATATTAAATGTTAATAATAAATTAAGAACTGCTGATGATATTGACAAAGTTGTTTCGGCTGAAATACCAAACAAAAATGTCAATAGGGTACTCTATGAAGCTGTCAGTTCCCATATGTTTCATGGACCATGTGGACGGTTGAATCCACGTTCTGCATGCATGGAAAATGGTAAATGTATGAAACATTTTCCTAAACAATTTTCCGAAGTGAACTATACCAGCGAAGACGGTTATCCTATTTATAAACGGCCAGATAATGGTCGGTATATTTATAAAGGGATCGTCATGGTTGACAATAGAATCGTTGTTCCTTATAATTGGTACTTACTCTTGAAATATGACGCACACATTAATGTTGAAGTGTGCAGTTCAATTCGAGCGGTTAAGTATATTTATAAATACATTAATAAGGGATATCATGTCCCTCACTAGAATTTAGTGATGATAATGGCACATTGTTATGGGATGAAATTAGAGCATTCGAGTTATCCCGACATGTCGCATCAATTGAAGCTATGTGGCGTATTCTCGGGATGAAAATGATATATAATTCCCATCATGTCGAACGTTTGGCTATACATTTTCCGAATAGACAAACTATTGTATTTCGTGCTAATCAGGAAAGAGACGCTTTGGAAAGAGCAAAAGATATTCATTTAACTGCATTTTTTAAGTTAAATGAAATAGATGTAGACGCCCAATTACTTCTATATACCGATCTACACGAATATTATATGTGTATTACGGAACCACACAGAAATTATTGGAAAAAGCGAGAAAGGGGTTTTGATAAAGTCCTTTCACGTATGTATTCTGTAAGTGTACGAGATGTTGAATTGTACCACTTACGCATATTACTCCATCACGTTCGTGGCCCTAAAAGTTTTAATGATGTTAAAACGTATAATGGTATTTTAAGTAATACTTTTAAGGAATTGCAAGAGGATTATGGCAACACGATCGTGAATGGTTTAATGTTATGGAGGAAGGAGTAACATTTCAAATGCCAAATAAGTTGAGACAACTATTTGCATTTATTTGTATATTTTGTTCTCCATCTAGCCCAATTGAACTTTGGGAAAGATTTAAGTACGATGTATCCGAGGACTATATTAGACGTTTTAACGATGAAGTCCAAGGCTATGAAAAAGCTATGATTGATATTGGTCGAATATTGCACCTTTATAGACTTAGTTTGGAAGATATGGGTTTGCCATCAGTTGCCCAAGCTGAGTTAAGAATTGTTGATGTCGACCTTTATGTTTCTCTTCAAAAGGATAATGAATATATATATATATATAATATATATATATATAATCTAAAACAAAAGATCTACTTTGATGATGTTATGCCTGAACTTAATGGCATAACATCAAATGGAAATTGTTTCCATTTAGAAGCTTTTGCAGGTGCAGGTAAGAGTTTTGTTTTGAATGCGATTCTGAACAAAGTACGATCAAACGGCCAAAGTGCAATTGCGGTAGCTTGGTCTGGAATGGCTGCTACACTACTTAAAGGTGGAACAACAGTACATTCTAGATTCAGGTTACCACTTAAATTGCATGAAACTACCTTTTGTAGTATAGCACCTAATTCACCAGAGGTCATGTACATCAGAGATGCACAAGTGTGTGGGATGAATGTACGATGACCGATGTAAAAGCTTTTGAGGCTCTTGATGTGTGTTTACGCGATATTACAGGAGTTAATCGACCTTTCGGTAATAAAATTATACTTATGGCCGGTGACAGCAGGCAATTACTTCCAGTTGTTCCAAATGGTAATGAGATATCTATAATAGAGGCTTGCATTAAACAATCTAATTTATGGGTACATTTCCGAAAGTATAAGTGAACTGTAAACATGAGGAACAATCCGTGGGAAATTAGATTTTCTAATTGGTTACTTAAATTAGGTAATGGAAGATTATCTAATAGTTTTGGATTAGGTGCAAATATTGTTGAGATTCCGACAATAAATGTTGCATCTAATAATTTAACTATGGACGTTTATGGAAACAATGTAAGCGATCTACCAGAAGTAGATTTAATCAATTCGGCTATTTTGAGTCCAATAAATACTCCGTAATTTGAATATTATTGAAAGTTTATGTAATGCTACAAGGCTTATAATCAGATTGCTAACGAACGTTATTGATGCGGAAATTTCTACTGGGCCTAATAATGGCGACCGTGTCTTTATAGCTGGAATGCAACTTACTACATCTGATTCTAATCTACCATACCAATTTATTCATCGACAATTTCCGGTAAGACTGCCTTCGCAATGACTATCAATAAGGCTCAAGGACAGAGTCTTAGGAAGTTAGGTATATTGCTTAGGGAGACTGTCTTTTCTCACGGAATGTTGTATGTCGCATTCTCAAGAGCCACTACTCAAAATTGCGTTCATGTTGTTTTATACCTGTTGAACTTTGCTTTCATCAAATATCCAGATTTCTATTCATAGTAGAAATCGAGAGGGATGCGAAAAAATGGCCTTCAAGCGATGTATATACTACACCACCATTGATGCTTCCTGGAAGAATAACTTGCTAGATTACTATTCTTATCAGTCTCGTACAATCAAGCCGAAGGACATTATAAAATCCTACTTCCTGATTTAATCTATTTTTGCACTTAAATTCCTAATGGGATTAGAGATCCTCTTCTCTTTAACTTGCAAATGTAGAGGTGGACAGAGTTCAGTAAGAGGACTTCATGGAATCAGGCAGATGCTAATTACACCAGTAGCTACTAGACAAGTTACCCTCGATTTTTTGCAGTTCAGGTTTGATTACTTTTAATTCATTGTTTGGCACCATAGGAGGACTATATAAGTGGCCATGGGTTTAACCATAGTGGTATATAGCCAGCACATTGTTTTTAGTCTCAAACCTCATATTCTACTTCCTATTGTGGTCGCTAAATCATCCGCGTAGCCTTGTGTATAGCTCGAGCTTACAAAGTTTTACCATAAAGTTTAGTAAATATTAGGATCAACCACAGGAGGGAAGAGAGGACTGTTTTCCCAAATGAGGAAGATACCGTTATCGTACCATTGTGCATAAAATATGTGGAAACAAATTAACCGATTGCACACATGCCACACAGGCACCGGCACGGCAATATAGGTACTTACGAATGTAGCAGCGGGCGCGACACCAGCTCTGCCGTCGGTCGTGTTGAAACGATGACTTTGTTAGAATATTGCCCATCAAATCGATCGAATTATTTGCTGCCAAATTAAGAAGCGTGACTTTATTGAAAACATTCGTTGGACTGACTCGGATATAGTCTTTCGCCCTCGTAATTTCATAAATTTGAGAGAAATCGGGTACTAGCTATACGACTCCTTTACAGTGTTAGCTCGAAAGAAAATTCTGATGATATGTTGTCTCAAGAACTTGCTTGGTTTTATGAAAAACAATTTTTACATACTCATCAGGTATCAACTATAGAATAAGAAATCATAATGCCAGGTAGAAAGGAAATGTAAAGAAAGGTCAAGTAACTATTCAAAATTGTCATCCAAAGAATAAACTAAGAATAAAAATTCATTAAAATCATTACAGCGTATGACCACTTACTTAATAGAATCTGAATCTTATCGAGAAACAAAGTTCATGAATGATCGGCAGACACTCCATAACTTCACAAGAGCTAAAATTAATAAAAATGATTCAAAGATCACCGGACTCAACTAAGATTATATAGGACAATAAACAAGACAAGGGCACTAATCAGAATAATAAGGAATCATACCCACTGTAACGGAAGCTACATTTTATTTTAGTTTCATTTGAAATTTATTTATCTTGTCAACTTAATATTAGTGCTGACTGTTTATAAGAAAAATCAATTTGAGAATGACGTTTATGGTGAAACACTTTGAAAAACTTAAAAAAAAACGTTTAATCATAGAAACACGACACTGTACTTTTTTCAGAAAAATACAAAGAAAGACTGTTTTGAATGTAAATAAAAATTGAAAATTATGGTTGTGTCAGAAGATATAGTTAGTTGATTGTAGACGCTAGAGGGCGAAAGATCCTAGTTATTTTAATAATAAGCTTCCTTAAAGATTTTCATTTTCATTGTCTATCTAGAACAGAAATTTGATATTATCAATAAAATAAAATAAATTAAAATATATACTTTATTCACAAAATGAATGCAACTTATTAACCTTTTAATTTTGCTTATTTTTCTAGGACCAAAATAAAATTAATATATATAAAAGTACGAAGAGCTTTTGTGGATCCAAAAAAAGGATTCATAAAACTATAGCCACAAGTAGATTAGAACCAATGATTTTTTCATATGTTATCCAGGTTTGTAATATGAGCTAGATCTGCTCACACCTTAGGAGCCCCATCAGTCGGTTCAAGGAACGAAGAGCTTAAGGCGAACTTCAAATTCGCTAACACAGGATGTCATACAACTTCAGATAATTTGCGAACTAAACAATTTCAAAATTTTTCATTTAATTGCTGAAACTTATCAAAACTCACACTGTTTGCCGCCTTCCACAAACAACGCTTTGTTTACCACGTAAATGACAATAATGAAATCGTATTGCTTTGTAAATTGAGGCGTATATAAAACCGCTCCACTTCTTTGTAGTCCTTGGATTTACCCATTTTATATTCCTTGAAATACCTACTCATAAATGAGGGGCAGAGCAAAATAGCTGAGACAATAGCTGTTATTGTCTTTACTTTCGGAAACAGGGATTATGAATAAGCAGCAGGGGGAAAAACAGCACTTTATAACATCTCCATCCAGACATCTTTGTTTCGAAATAAAAGTGATGACGAGACCAACAATGGTGAAGTTTTTTATTCAAGGAAATATTTTCACTCTTGCTCAAAGGATTTTGTCGTATTTGTAAAGTTAAAATTTCTCATAAAGATTTTATATAAAGACAGCAGGATTAAGCCTATTAGCAGCCTTCTTTATTTTGATTGAATATTACGCTGTTTTGCTAGTGCAACTATTTTGATGGACAGTTAAAAAATGTTGAGAGAGAATTTATGTCACGCCGGTTTTAAGGAGATATATCTACAGCTCAGGAAAAATGACACTTTTATATTCTTTTCTTTTTATCGTTAAAGAATACCAAAACAATCTATAAAACAATAAAAAGATAAGAAAAGCATAAGAAACAAATCAACCATAAATATGAAAAGTATTGCCAATATTTAGTGATAAGAAGGGTTCCTTTTTCTTGTAATCTGACATCATCCTACTGCCTGGAAATTTTGCTTTCTTGGAGATTCCGTTTTACCAGTGCGCTGTCTCTATTATTATCGCAAAATAAATCTAAATCTCTAGTCCTGCGTTTGCAAAAACCAAGACTTATAGCTAATTTCTAGAAACGAAATCATACCATACATATATTGTGAATCAAGAAGATACGGTATTCCTAGTGGCTCATTTCTTATTATTATCAAGACTATAACATTTCTTTGAACTGGGTTGAACATACGGATGAGTGTTCTTTGATTGATCAATATGCCAAACAGTAATACAAAGTCTGTGCTGGAAAATTTATTATTTAAAGAGAAGTTTCGCCAAATCGCACGCTGAAACTGATTAAGCATGGTAGTTGACAAAAGAACTCGTAATAGCGGCAAAAAGGAGCATAGACCGACACAAATGGATACACGGAAAAACCTGGAAATAAAATAACCCCCGTAAATGCAATTTTGATTAAATTATAATATCACTCATTTCGAACGGAAGAAAAGCGTAGTATTCAGCGTGAAGAAGCTAACACATTTTCAACATGGGTCTAATGGAGGAGAGTACTCACTAACATATCTAATTCTTGATAGAATTATAGCTGCAATCAATCCAATGCGCAGAAGAAGACAAGCTGAATTTAGAAAGGGACGTAGCTGTGTAGATCATATTAAAACTTTGCAAACCATATAGGAGAAAATAACAGAGTAAGTGCCTTTCCCCTTTTACCTGACTTTTATGAATTATGAAAAGTCATTCTACTCAGTCAACAGAACACAAATTATATGGGAAGCGAGACATAGGCGAAAAATTCGCCTATAGATAGCAGAGTTAAAAATGCTCTCTATTATTCTTCCAAATACAGAGTCCTTCAAAATGACAGGTTTATTGGATACTTTAACATTAATTCCCATGGTCATCGATCAAATTCATCATTGCCATCAACAAAATATTTGCGAATGCATTTAATCAGGATTTTAAAACTGGAATAAAAAAAAGAGCATGAAGCGCAGTCGAAAGGTAAAATATAGATTTATTCATGTATTTTACTTCATAAATTGCTTTCCTATTTAAAATGCAAAATTCTCCTTCCTTACGTACTATAGTAAATCATTAGTTTTTCGAAATCAATCTTATTAATAAAGTTTTCCTAAGCAAAATCGCTTTCTCGCACCCGAAAACGGTATATTTACACGGAAAAAAATTATAGCTCCAAGCGTTATTTTTTATATAGAAATTCTCCCATATTTACAGGGCGATAAGCGTCAGCAATAGTTTGTAGTGAAAATGGCTATACTTAAATAGGAGAGCACATTATTGCAAGCTTACCTATTATTTTCGCTAAACTAGCATAATATATAGGAAAATAAGTTTTGGCAAGGGTACATATGTAGTTTGTGGAACGAGCTATGAAACATATGAGAGTACAACATTGCAATTTTGCCGCTGGGTTTTGCCGAAGTAGCTTTGAAATATAGGAGAGCAACATTGCTAATTTGGCTATGTATTTTCTGTAGAGACTATGAAACAATGGAACATAAGACATTTGAAACATAGGCGATGTACCTATGTGTTTAGTCAAATCATCTATGATTTTGTTTCCCATTCAGCTTGTGTACAGGACAACGGTGTCTATAATTTTATAGCATTTTATGCATAGAAGCATTACTTATTCGGGTTCTTGCTGCAAATTCAATCTAAATTTAAATTGAACAATAAAAAACAATATTTAAAGGATATGATATTAAAGACATGATCATTGCAATAGCTATACATAAGTAGGACATTATATTGTAATGAAACTTTGTTATTTTGGAATATACACCCTTCAACGTAGCATAACTATTTAAAAGGTAACAACTCAACTTCAGTTTATTTAAGTAGGTAATGCTTAATATCCTAATAAATATAGAAATATCATCACGAATATACACAAGGGTTTAATATAATTTTGGAAAAACATAAAACAGATAATTTTAATAAACATTTATTAGAAACAACAAATTATTGTATAAAGTTCTTTGAATGTTTGTTTATATGAGATCTTATGATTTTTTTTAACTAAACAATAAATAAACCATTTTCTTTATGAATGTAATGCAAGTCATACTCGTATATGCTTTCTTTTAGTTCCATGAATTTAAATTCTTCTGTTTTTTCAACTGCATAGGAGTATTGATGGTAATCATAATATAACGTTTCATAAAGGTTTAGAAAGATAAAGCATTCATTATCAGAGTTTTTGCATATATTTTTAATTTTTGCGAATACGGGAAAATTGTCTGTTACTTTTAATTGAACAATGGAGTTTTTCTTATATTTTGTACCATTAATTTCTATAGAAAAATAAGATGAGTACTCAGACAAATCTAAAATATGTGGCGGTAAATCAGCTTTTATTAGTTTTCCATATACAAATGTTGATGGGGACAAAGGAAACTGATTTAAATTACTTAAGATATATCTCTCAAATATAGTGTGACAAATGTCCTTACGAGATGTGGTCGACTTGGCAATATCTTTTAAAATTTTGTGTTTTCCTTCGAACCTCATTGACCAAAGATTGTGAAGAGGTCCTACTGTACGCATTATGGTTGCATAATGCGTTAGTAAGTGATGCTTGGGTTTTAAATTTAGTTTGAAATGCCTTTGATACATTGCATGATGATCTGCAATTACATTTTCAATAAAAGAGATAGTCTCTACATCGACAGTCCGAAGAAACAATATGTCAACAATATTTTTTAATAAACCGAAAATTTTCCATAGAGTATTTTCATTGGGAACAAATTTCCCTACTAAAACTCCTAAAAATTTTGTGAGCCAGAAAACTTCGGACGATGAATATTTTAATTTATGTTTCCTTAAATGTTCTTCATTAATTTCTACGGGCTTGTTGATATGATCATAGTCCCCAAAATTAAGTACATTGATACGTCTATTCAATGATTCTAAAGAGAAAAAATTATCAACATTTATGAAATGATTGAGAATCCATGCAATTTCAAAGTTAAGTATTCCTTCTGCCAAGTCGTGCATTATATCGACCGAAAAATTTTCAACTGCACTGAATGATGTCAAATCATTAAAAATACATTCTGATTTTATACCAGTTAGAGAAACATTATTTAAAGTTATATCATATTTATAGTTTAATTGATCTCTCAATAAAGTTTTATCCTCTCTTGTTTGTCTACGTGTATCATTTCGATGCATTTTGCAGAATCTACAGAAGTAATTGGCGACAAAACACTCTGTAAAGCCAAGTAAAGAGTTGACGGCTTTATTGTCACCAATGCATAAAGTCAAAATAAAATAAATCTTTTTGCCATTAATAGTTATGCCTTCTTTTTCAATTTCCTTTAGCTCATTGAGTACGCAAACAAAAACTCGATTTCCAAAACTTTGTTTGTCAAGGCTATTTACGAGCATAATCAAAAATATGTTTTCTACCTTGGAACGAAATTTTGGTGGAAGAAATGGAAGTGAAATATATATACAGCCTAGGCTTTGAAATCCTGCTCGTGACCCTAGACCATTGTTGGTTTCAAAATCATCGTGGTATAAAAATATGGGAAAAACGACATCATCCTCGCAATATTTTAATCTTTTTTCCTTCCAAAACTTCGTTTGCATTATATTTGATACACCTTTATATCGACTATCACGTAAATGCAATAAATATTCAAGAATTTCTTCCAAAACATATTGTCGGCTAAAAAACTTTTGTAATAAAAGTTTAATTGAAGTCATCTTAGCGGTTACTTCAACTGTTTTTAATATCTGATTTCCTTTAACATTTTTACTATCTATGCGTTCGCCTATAATCACTGTTTTTACTGGAACATAACTGTCTAATTTTTTTAAAGCGTTAATCTTTTTAAATTCAGTACACACAGAGTTTAAGCTCGAACTTATTTTAGCAAAAACTTCCCGTACACGCAATGCATTTTCACTATTTTTAACTTCTTCAATAATTATATTTTCCGCTATTAAAAATATACTGCTTTTTATATATACTGAAAATATTTGAACTATATCTTGAACTGATTTGCGGCAAATATTTCTATCTTTATATATTTTAATAATCAAATCTAAACTTTCCTTAGATATGGCTTCAGAAAGTTTATTAAGTTTGGAAGTAAACGAATATTCTTTATTTTCCTCCGATTTATTTGTAAGTGAAAGTTCATTAGTGTTATGTACGTAAATTATACCTAAAAACATTCCTAAAAAAGGGTATACAAATATATATAATATATAAAAAAGTTTCATCAATAAAATTTTAACATAAGCTAACCATGCCTAAAACATGGTTAGCTTATCTATTGGATCAGTGAAGAAAATTACATCAGCAATTTTCTTCACATTCCATAAATTAAAACAAAATTATTCCCATGGTAAATTTTGCCTTCAGCAAAATTTGCCAGTAGAAATAATTACTTTAAAAAACAAAGCAAAAGACAAATCGTACCTTCAGTACGATTTGTCGTGAAAATTACAATATGTATGTACGAGTGTACATACATATCACAAAAAAGCTTTCGCGATAAGAAGAGCGCGCCGCGAGATTACATTATATGTATACGCGCGCCGCAATTTCAATCGACGGGACGGTGGCTGATGTTTATAAAAACATCAAATTTCATTTTTTTAAGCCACCGTCCAACGAAAAATATTCTGGACTTGTTTAATCAAGTCCAGAATAAATGAAAATTTTTCTCAGGGTAGAAATGCAACTATGCATTTTTTACCCTGACCGACGGCTCTTGATCGCGATTAAAGCGATCAAGAGCGCAGTCGAATCATAGCAGCGGAGTTGAATTTTAAACTGGATTAGCGGCGGTTCGGCAGTAAAAATTTTAAAAAGTAGAGTTGAAAAAAAAAAATCTTCTACGAGCGAGTTGGATAAAATTGTTAAAAAACGGCGGTTGGCGGTGGAATTTTTAAAAAAACGAAGTCGGGTTGGATTTTGAACTTGGTAACGGGTCGGTCTCGGTTGTGGAATAATTTTGTTAGTAAAATACAAAAGTAAAAAAAAAAGAGAGTTGAATAACACGAAATTAGAACGTAACCAGAGTTGTAAAGAAAGTAAAGGAGAAGAATTAAATTAATCTGTAAAAGAAGAAAGAAATAAAATAAAAGTGGAAAACAAAGAAACAGTGTTTTTAAAGTGACCCGAAAAAGGTATTTAACAAAAGTGTTTTGGATAAAATACCCGCCATCCCCACAAAGGTACGTAACAAAATTGGCGCAGCCGGTAGGATAGAGGAAGCCTACTTTAAACAAACAAAGTATAAGCGCTCGAAAACCCTCTATCCTACGAATCAAAAAGGAGTTGAAGACGGGATCGAATACTGGGCAAGACACCCTACCCTCCGCCTGAAGTTGAGTCTGGCTTCAGGAGTATTTCGATCTTGTCGGCTCCCAACGCTCGGGGTCGGACAGCTTTAACTGCCTCTGTTTGTAAAACACGCAGCCACCCCCTCATCAAAGCACAAAGTGCCAACGTGGGACAATAGCGAGCTTCATCCCAGCCCAGGATATCAGAAGTTCACAACCAAAAGTGCTAAAGCTACACTTGAAGGAAGGAAGAATCCTCAACCGTCAATCTGCGATCCGGAGTTGAAAGGGACTTCGAAGTAGGCAACGCGCCCCCCTTTCAGCTTTTATCCAGGGGAATTTAAGTAGGCCACGGGCCCCCCCGGCAGCAAAAGAACTTCAATCACAAAAACCAGCGATCCTGAATTGAGAGGGACCTCGAAGAAGGCAATAAGCCCCCCTCTCAATTTGAACCTAGGGAATTAAGACGGCAGAAGCCCCCCTAGCTGCAAATTTCACATACGGTGGTCCATGAGCGAGGAAGGCTCCCACCAAGAGACGCCGCAGGAAATATCATCATCCCTACCAACTCCACAACAAACTTCCTCGCCGGGCGACGCGCAGGAAATTCCGCCCCGGTGTCAAGGAGGCAACGAGGGAGCAACATCTGCAACAGAGGGTGCTAATCAAACACCCCCAACAAATTCAACAGCACCAGGAGTCACACTCAGGAGTGGGACAATCCTGACAGGTCCCCAGCAAGTAAGGTCTAATAATTTAAATTTAGAAAATTACTTAAAATATCTAGAGGGGAAAGTGCGAGACTCCTCCGAACTTTCTGTTCTACAGTGCGATTCCATCGATAAACAGCTCAAAAAGTCCCGTGAACGGCGGCTTGAGCAAATCGCTCAATTCAAAGAAAGTACGGAAAAATTTAAAGAAAGCTTAAAGCAGTTTGGGGAACTCTCGCACTCTCTCGAAACAGAAATTACAAATAATAGTGTAGAATTAAGAGAAGGTGCCATTGAAGACAGTGTCAGTGATTCCACCGTGAGTGAAATCCTATTGAATTGGCTGGGCGACTCCCTTTTGGAAACCAGCATAGAAGAAACTAGCTCCCCAAAAGTGTCAAACTTTAGCTTCAGAATCCCCAATAGAAACATGGCAGATTACGCGAAAATCGCCAAGTTAACTGCCCAGCTCGTACCCCTATTCTCGGGAGAGCAGCACCCAAAATTGAGCCTGGAGCTCCAAACTTTCCTAGGATGCTGCAGGCAGGTAATCCAGTGCATTTCGGTGGATGAACTAACAGCATTTTTACAAATCTTTCCCACCAGACTTCGAGGCGAAGCTTACCAGCTTTTTGCCTCAAATATGCCCACTACTTTCAAAGAAGTAGAAGAACGGCTAAATCGCACATACCTGCCTAGAGAAACTTACCAGGAACTGGTAAATAAATTAATCACTACAAGGCAGTACCCCTTAGAAAACCTCACAGCCTTCACGGCACGAGTAAAACAAATACTGGCACTCTGCAATGAAGCAGCAGAATCCAAATACGGAGCCACAGCAGCACCAGCTGTTAAAACACAGTTGGAAGATTTCGCGAAAAACGCACTGAAAACAGGCGTAAATAACCCATATATAACAAATATGATACAGAATACATTGCCAAATTCTGCCTGTACCAGTGTACCTAATAACGCGCAATTAACTCAAAGTAGTACTCTAGTAAATCAAAGCGTATATAATCCTGGCATCATATTCTACTCACAAGATCCCCGGAAACACAATATAACCACTAACCCAAGCAGTCACATACCAACGTCACAGTTCACACAGGATGGCACAGCATATATTAAACAGGAACCAAGGTCGCCAGATAAAAAATATAATGTAAAAAATAAAAATACCTATTTAAATAAAGTGACTTGTAGTTTTTGTAATTTAAGAGGCCACACATATGCCGATTGCCTCAAAAGGAAAAATACGCCTTATTGTGTGAACTGCAAAATGTATAATCATGACGTGCGTGACTGCAGAAGGAACAACAATAGTTTTCAAAGACCCCAAAACAGAGAAGCACCAATCCAACGTCCTAGAGAGCCTCAAAACCCCAATAATAACTCAAGAGTATATAATGTGCGAAAAAAGTGCGAATTTTGTGGTCGTTCTGGACATGCAGTAAATAACTGCCAACAAAAACGTAAATGGGAAGCCCGGAGTCAGGGAAACGACGTACAGTCGACCCAAAACTCCCCGGCTCGACTATAAATCTCCCATCTAATAAATTAGGGTCTCCTCAGCAGCCCGATTCCAGTGTCGCTACAGTAAAACTTCCTTTAGACATAGGCCTGAACGGCCAAACTAAACTAATAGTAGACACAGGCGCTGAGGTAAGTATAATAAAGAAAAGGTCATTAAAAGACCTCAAAGAAATTAACCACAATGAGGCATGTACACTTCAGACCCCATTTGGTACGGGAAAGACGCTGGGAAATTGCCAGGGAAACTTCGTTTTCAAAAACAAAATTCCCTGCAAGTTTCAAGTCGTAAAGAACTTGCCTGGCCTTTCCGATGATGGACTTCTAGGAAATGATTTCCTAGCAAAAAACTGCAACGTTGAGGGTCCTAATAAGGCACTAAGGTTTTCTCGCACGGAAACTAATCCAGACGAATTTGCTTTGCCATTAGAGTTTGAAACGGACAAGCTACATTCTGAAAAAGCAGTCGAAGTAAGAACACTTGCAGAAGAGGTAGAGTCTAAACAGGCTGAACTATCCACCTTCAGTGTCTTCAAGGCTTCTCAAACGAGAAAAGCTGGCTGCCAAGCTCCAAAAGGGCCCAACGAATGTGAAAAAAGCTGTCTGGGCGAGCAAGAGACCGATGAAGGCAGGCAGCAATTGGTTACCTTTAAGGAACCAATCTGCATACCTGCGCGCTCTCAAATTGTTGCCCAAGTCCCGTTACAAACGCAAGAAGAAATGCTCTGTTTATCACAAGAAATAAGCGATGGAGTCTTCTTGGCAAACAGTTTGCTGTCATCTGGAGAAGAATTAGTGCTGGTTAGTATTCTCAACGCTAACAGTCATCAAGTAGTCATACGTAGCTTAAAGTTACAGCTATTTCCCATAAACGACTACACAATAGTCCCATTAACGCACACAAAAGACCACAAAAGAACTCACATTCCACTACCAAATTTAGAGGCAATATCAAACAACCCAAGAGACGGAACTGAGTGTCCAAAGCCTGCCAAAAAGGTGCATATAACTCTTCCGTCCAAAATCCCGAGGCATAAGTCACTATTAATCAATCAACGGCCATATAAACGGCCATATAAGAACGGTAGCGAGTCGCTAAAGCCTATACTAAAGGTGCATATTACTCCACCGTCTTCTAGCATAAAAAATCCTACATGGCCAAAAAATACTAGCATCGGCGCGCATGAGTATTCCACACAACCTAAGGCAAAGACCGCACAGGTGTATCAAACTCGGCCGTCGGCGAAGCAGGAAGCAAGTAACCTGCTACATGCTAAATACAACAAAATAAAGCCTCATAAGGAATTCATTAAATCCAATCCAATTTCAGGACACAAATTTACAAGGAATAGGAAGTCAAACCAAGGTTCAGCCGACAAAACGGCGATATTACAACATGTACGATATCTATACCCGGATAATGAGACTCCGGACGCTCCAAAACAATACCCGCGTATTTCTAGGCTAGAGCAAGAACTCAGCCTAGACCCTAATTTAACCGCGGAAGAAAAAATTTCGATATCGGAACTCTGCGAAGAGTATAACGATATCTTCTTCCTCAAAGGTGACAAACTCACCTATACAAATGCGATAACGCATAATATTCCGTTGGTGCAGGATCAAGCACCAATCAATCAAAAAATGTACCGCTTACCTGAAACACAGCGGAAAGTCATTAACGAGCAGCTAAAAGAAATGCTAGACAGCGGGATAGTTCAGTCTAGTAAAAGCCCTTGGAATTCACCTCTACTAGTTGTCCCCAAGAAAGCGGGACCTGACGGTGAAAAAAGGTGGCGCGTCGTTGTCGATTTTCGTAAATTAAACGAAAAGACAATTGGAGACGCATTCCCGCTACCCCGAATCGAGGATATTCTCGACCAACTAGGTCACGCAAGGTATTTCACCACACTCGATTTGGCCAACGGCTATCACCAAGTTCTTGTCGACAAAAAAGATCGACATAAAACTGCTTTCAGCACAAGTTATGGGCACTACGAGTTCAAGCGTATGCCATTCGGACTCAAAGGAGCCCCCGCAACATTTCAACGCCTAATGAATTTCGTCCTAACAGGCCTACAAGGCCTCGAATGTTTTGTCTACCTAGATGACATAGTCATCTATGGAAAAAATTTAAACGACCACAACGAAAAGTTGAGAAAAGTCTTCGACAAGTTGAGAGAGAACAACTTAAAACTGCAGCCAGAAAAGTGTCTAAGAAGAGAAGTTGTTTACCTAGGACATAAATGTTCTAGCGAAGGAGCCCTACCAGACCCAAGTAAGACGGCCTGCGTCCAAACATTTCCTGTTCCAAGAACAGTAAGGCAAGTTCAGTCATTTTTAGGACTTGCCAATTACTACAGGAAATTCATTCCAGACTTCTCCAAAATTGTACGTCCAATTACGAATTTACTCCGAAAGGATGTAAAATTCACTTGGACAGAGAAATGCCAAGAAGCATTTCAGAGCATAAAAAGTGCTTTAATTTCTCCACCACTTTTAATTTACCCTGATTTTTCAAAATCATTTAATCTTACTACTGACGCAAGTAACGAGGCTCTAGGAGCTGTTCTTTCTCAAGGAGAAGTCGGAAAGGACCAGCCCATTGCCTATGCAAGCCGCACATTAAACAAAGCCGAAAGAAATTACTCTACTATAGAGAAAGAGTTATTGCCTATTGTCTGGGCTACGAAGAATTTCAGGTGCTATATTCAAGGCCGGAAATTCACGGTCTACACTGACCATAAACCTCTCAAAGGTGTCTTCAATATGAAAGACCCTACTTCCCGTTTGGTGAGATTTCACCACAAATTATCTGAATTCGATTACAACATCGGATATAAACCGGGGAAGTACAACACTAATGCAGATGCACTAAGTCGCATCCCTCAAGCATCAAAGGAGGACAGTTTAGGCAATACCTTAACGGTCGAAGCCCTAGTCCACCACACGATGGACTCAGATGTGGAGGAAGACAACCCCACAAATAACAAAAAGAAAAAGAAATCCGCTCATTGTTTCGTCGTGACTCGAGCTCAGAAGCAGAAGGCTCAAGAGACAATAAATAGCTCCAGTGTGGAGACAGAAGAGCACACGACAGCGGACCAAAACGAAATTCAACACACGGAGGCGGAAAAACTAAACCTAGTATCGCTTGAGCAAAAAGTAAGTACTGGCAAGACACCCGAAGTTATCACGAGCCCTACGGAAATCCGAACAATCTTAAAAGATTATCACGATTCTCCATTTGGTGGCCATCAAGGTGTCATAAAAACTTACAAACGTATAAGACGCAAGTATTGGTGGAGACACATGCTTAGCGACATCAAGAAATACATAAAAAAATGCCCAAAGTGCCAGACGATGAAAGCTTCTCCACAATATAAAATGCCAATGGTTATCACGGACATCGCAGAACAACCGTTCGACAAAGTTTACCTCGATATTGTAGGTCCATTAGAAGAGACCACATCAGGAAACAAATATATCTTGACCTTCCAAGATAATTTAACAAAATTTTGTCGACTGGTATGCCATACCTAATGCAGAAGCAGTCACAGTAGCGCAGGTTTTCTTTGATGAAATCGTTACGCGCTATCGCATACCCAAAAGAATACTCACCGATCAGGGAACAAATTTCCTGAGTGAATTATTCAAAAGAGTATGTAAGCTTCTAAAGGTAAAGAAGTTACAGACTTCAGCATATCACCCACAGTCTAATGGAGCACTAGAGCGTGCGCACAGACCACTAATTGAATACCTGCGAACAATCGTAGACGAAAATCCCAAAACATGGGACCAATTCCTACGAACCGCTGCATTCGTGTATAATAATAGTGTACACGAGGGTACTAAACTTACCCCAATGGACTACCTATACGGCTTCACAGCGGATGTCCCATCAAATTTAAAACGGGATCCCGAACCCGTTTACAATCATGAGAGCTATTATCATATACTGAAGTATAAGCTCCAAAAATCATATGCCACGGCACGAAAGAACTTATTGGCAAGCAAACAGCGCTCAAAGGGGTACTACGATAAGACAGTACGGCCCCTAACTTTCCATGTAGGAGACAAGGTCCTCATCAAGAACGAAAGCAGAAAACATAAGCTTTCTCAAATCTGGGTAGGACCTTATCAGGTAATAGCAATCCCAAGTGATGTGAATACCACAATCAAAATTGGTAAGCGAATGGTGACGGTACATAATAATCGTTTAAAACCATATTTCGAATAAAAGCATGTTGTACAAAAATGAACCAGGTTGACTTGAAATTCCTACTTCAATGTCCATTAAACGTCATTTCAATACCTCCCCAGAAACATTTGCGGTGGAGTCACTCCACTGCCCAGTTTAAAACGGCACAATGCAAGTACAAATAAACTTAAAGAATTGTTTCCTTCCTCCGAATTGTCCACAGAAATGGCGCTAAAATTCATCGTATTTGCCCTCCTCATCCAATACACAACAGGAGAGATCGCTGACAAACCCTATATAAGGACCCAACTAAATGGCTCGGGGATATTTTTTGAGGACCTAGGAAGCCTCATGGTATATCATGACACCTGGAATGTCCTCAACGAGATAGATTTGGACGAACTAGATACCCAGATAAAGCTAGCGGAATATGCAGAGCACTTAGTGCACAAACTGTGCATAAATATAACAGGCCAAGGAGATCTGTGCAACGTGCAGCAGCTACACATTCACGCTATAATAGATAGCATACGAAAGCGCACGGAAACAATAAAGGAACTAGTACCAGGAAAACGCAAGACCAGATCTTTATTTGACGGAATAGGTGGTGCCATGCATTACTTATTCGGTACCATGGACAGCAATAACGAGAAAGAAATTTACAGCAGGTTAGAAGAAATTGAATCAAACGCACAAGCCCTAGCCGAGCTAGAGAAACAACAAATTAGTGTTGTAAAAACTGCCTTGGAAAAGATTCAAAAACCGCTGGCTTTGCTAATGGATCGTCAACAAAAAATAGCACACCAGATAAACGATCTCCACCATGTGGCCGATGACCTAACTAGGAGGCAACTGAGACAAGAGATTATATCAAGCTTATTACTCCAAATCATCGAAGTCGAATATCGACAACAAGCCCTTCTGGATATAATAATGGCTAGTAGAACAAATCACATTCATCCACTGCTCCTATCCCCACAAAACTTGTTACAAATATATCGCAAGACGACTTCGAATTGTCCAAATGACCAAAATTGTCTATCTGTCCTATATCAGACAGCAGGAGCTCAATCACTCCTCATGCAGAACAAATTGGTGGTGAGAATTACTCTCCCAATTTTCAATCTGCCACAAATGAGGCTACAGCAAATTCGATGCTATCCTGTTCCCAAGTTAGCAAATTATTCAGTAATTCCAGACCCTGGGTATTCATACATGGCCAATAGCGAAAAAACCCAGGAATTTCTCTTCTTGAGAGGCGAGGACAGGAAAACTTTCAAGAAAATAACAAGTAATTTGGAAGAAAACACGTATGTAGGCCAGCTGACCACGCCTATAATCAAAGCGGCAACATCCAACCAATGTGCCATTAAATTACTATACAATCCTTTAAATGACGTGCCCAAATGTAGGACCAGAGTACAAGCTCCCCAAAAGGACATGTTGATTAAATTAAACAAGCCAAATGCGTGGCTATTTTCATTTATCACCTCCACGGTACTACATATCACATGTCCAGATCACTTTGTAATCTCGAAACTAGAAGGACAAGGGATATTAGAGATAACGCAACCATGTCAAGTGCAAATAAGTGACAAAGTGCTCAAATATGAAGGACAAAGTAAACGCCTGCTGAAAATATTTCAACCCAAACAATTCCCAAAATTTAATCAGTCCTTATTGAATTTGAGTCTAGCCGACATTTTACCAGAGCCTCAAAACCAAAACCAAGTTCCAATGGAAATTTTAACGGGAGACGATATTCATAAATCAATTTATACTGGCACGCATTCGTTGGAAGATATCCAACACAAATTAGACCAGTACAGTAAGAAGGTATCGAGTAGAAACTCCCATATCCTGTCAAAAACTTCGATATCATTGTCGAGCCTACTTGTTCTGGTCCTAATGATTATTATTGCAGTGAAATATCTACACCCTGTTGTCATCAAGATGAGACAACAGAGGACGCAACCACAAGGTAACCCCGAAATTTCATCAGAGGGAATTCCTTTAAAGATCGAACTCCTGCGCCCCAACCCAGCTTAAGGCGAGCTAGAAGCCTCCCCAAAACCAAATCAGTCCAAATCGTTTAAAAATGGATCACGGACACTGTCAACATGGGCCACTTAATCAAGTAGAATTTATGGGAAAGGTAGACCTGGTAAAGTATTCAAAGAAAATCTATGTATATAGATAACAACCTATGTATATGAGATGATTTAACAAAAAAAAACTCAGCAATATATGCATATAACACATAGTATAATTAACTATAGGGCAAAATACACAATATCATAGAGCGTCATGGGCTAAATAGTTTTTAATTAGGCTAGATATAGGCTTTATATATATATATAATAAGGAAAATAAGTACGTAATAAACATAAAAACAAAAGTTTACCATGCTATTAAATATAAATATACAACTAGAAAAGACTAAAAGAACTTGTACAAGCGTATATATAAAAGGTAAGCAGGCCGAAAAATAAAAAATAAACTGATAAACTTAGAAAGAAAGGCATAAAAAATAAATAAATTAAAACTAAAATTACTTCAAAGAAACTATAGAATTAAAGGAAAATGTCCTAGAATTAAATATAGATATAAAATAGGATAATGAAAAAACATACATACATACAATTAGAACATAAAAACAAAAATTTACTGCAAATTAAAAGACATAAGTAGACGAATAGTACAATAAATAAAATAAATAAATAGCGTTAAAATGTCTAAACTAAACCGGAATAGCATAGAGCATCATATGCTAAATAGTTTTAATTAGGCTAGAAACAAAAAAAAGCAACAACTCTCAACAACCAAAATTTTATAAAACCACAACCGACAATATAAGGCATAACCGAGACCCGATCCGCCAAATTAGTACCAACCTAACCAGATCTAAAAGCAAAACAAATTCGAGAAAGAATAAAATAATAAAATTAAAGTAGCACTAATGATCTATAAGGTCAGGTCGGTAACGTAAAATATACTAAATAAATTCGGAAATAATGAAACTCAAATCAAAAGTAATTAGCATATAACAAAAAAAAGGGAGAATAAAATAATACAAATTAGTACAACGACAACTTCCCCTGAGAATTATTCCTCTTCAAAGAATAATTCTCTTTTTCTCAGGGGGAAGGATTGTTATGTACGTTAATTATACCTAAAAACATTCCTAAAAAAGGGTATACAAATATATATAATATATAAAAAAGTTTCATCAATAAAATTTTAACATAAGCTAACCATGCCTAAAACATGGTTAGCTTATCTATTGGATCAGTGAAGAAAATTACATCAGCAATTTTCTTCACATTCCATAAATTAAAACAAAATTATTCCCATGGTAAATTTTGCCTTCAGCAAAATTTGCCAGTAGAAATAATTACTTTAAAAAACAAAGCAAAAGACAAATCGTACCTTCAGTACGATTTGTCGTGAAAATTACAATATGTATGTACGAGTGTACATGGGTCAATATTTAATAATGGAGTACTCCGCCTAAGAAGCAATGGCCACATACTCAACCAAAGTTTTACTACGAACTTTCGCACTTTTTATTTAAGTAAGTTACATACGTTATAATTTGAAGAGGGTCAGATATTATTTGTAGTATTATTGAAATTTTTTAACTCCAGGGGAATTACAGCTACCAGGGGAATTACACTTATGCAGAGGGATTACATTTTACGCCAGGGGAATTAAATATCTAAATCAGAAAAGAAAAGACAGCGGTAAATATATTACAGGAATAATTATATTTGTTAGAAAACACAATTTCAACGAATAAAAGAACAATACAAAAGAAATCGAAATAATGAAAAGGAAACAAAATATCACTTCTTTGGTTTAGTTAATTAAATAAGCTATTATTATTTTAGAAATAATCCAGTTCGTTAAAGAATTATACAATAAATTAACAGCAGAATTCAGTATCAAATGAATAAGGAAATCAACTATATTTACATTGCAGCCCTCATATTGGAGATACATTTAAAACTAATATTGCTTGAATGTAATCTTCCTTGACTTCGTTTTCATCATCACTTCGTCATCAACTGCTAAAGTTTTAGATGGTGTGGTACTGAATCTCACCTAATTTATAGTGATTACAACCTTCTTCATTACAAAAGCAGCTTAAAGACTTCATACAAATTTTGTTTGACAAAGAAGTATCCCCACAAACTTGATGAACTTGTAATGTCCCCTTGAATAAGACTATATTTTTAACATTTTTATCGATTATAGAGGCCACTTCATCTATATCCTCATTATTGATGACATAAACCCGGATTCCTGGACAGTTCTCCTTTATTATATTGACCACAGATTCTAAAGAAGAAATATCTCTACCTAAAGCAACAAATTTATCTGCAGTTCTTTTGCAGACTGCCCCGATGCCATCTGGAGCACCTTTACCATGACCAGCTTCATGAAAATTCCAAGTGAACCGTCTTTTTTCAGGATAAAAGTTTTGTATTTGGGAGGCTAACATATAAAACATAGTTTTATTTCTGTACTGAGTCACTGGTCCATCACTTAGAAAATGAATGTTTTTAACTTGTTCCGGTAACAATTGAAAAATTGGTTTTAGGTGCGCCCAAATGGCAGCCGGACCATGTGCTAAATTCTTAGATAAAGTACATGTACAAACGGTAGATATTGTATCATCCAGATTGCGAGTGTAAATTACAACAGTGTGAAGACATATTTGTGTTCTTGAACCCCCAAAATGGAAGGCCTGAATTTTCTCGGAATATTTAGTATTATAATTTTCGCTAAAATCCATATGGATTATACAGTCTTCTTGGGAAATAGTATCCTTTAGTCTTTTCATTTCGTTATATTGGTGCACAATATTGAGCTGATGGTTCAAAAATTTTGGAAGACTATTTTCAAGTCGGATTATAACGTCACGAGCAGCCAGCTTCAACGGGTTTTTAACGTATTTTCGAATTTTGCGAGGGTTTTTAGATTTAACTTCTACTATGGTCTCTGTAACAGTCTCCCATTGTTTCAAATTAATATACATTAAATTGTCAAATTCTTTATATTCTATGTGATTTGTCGCACACTGGTGACATTTTCGAGCAAGACAGGCTTCACTGTAACGATTGCAGCAGATAAATTCCAGAAACTTCTGATAATTGGGCATAGTAATTATTTTGGCTTGGTTGAGGCTTTGCAAAAGAAGATCAAAATTTGCATGGATAACGCATAAGCACGTATCGCGATCTATGGTCTTCGGTTGAACAATCCAAAATGGACGAAGCTGGCAAAAAATACTGTAGCTGATTCTTGTGTTGTTATTAGATGACAAAAATTTTGTGTGCAAATTTTTCATGGTGTCTGTTAATATACGCTTTTGTTTCTTTTCTTTATTTTTCGTTACAAATTCTTTTTTTCCAGCGCACAAACGTGAGTTACTGTCTTCTTCCAGAAACTGCACAACCATATTTTTAACTATATTGCTTATTTTATTTCTTCTTGGTTTTCTGTGGTGGTCCAAAAGTGAACGGCTATTCGAAACTTTCATCAGCCTTTTCTTTGAAATATTTCCTAATAAATTCATTTTATAAATTTTATATTTCTTTACCATATCACCAGTTATGGCACGTATAGAAGTGTCTTTTTCTTTGGAGGTAGTCAATTTGGAAAAATTTTCATTAAGTTGTTGCTTCAAGACTTCTCCAAACAATAGGTTTTTTCCCAGATTCTCTTTTGCATTAGGAGATGAGTCGTTCAACATTTTACTAACCGTAGAATCAGGAGTTGAAATGTGAGATTCAGTTATTACATTAGTTTTAGCACGCTGTAACCGTTTTTTATATTTCTGCAGCCTATTTTTCAACTTCTTTATTTCTGTATCTTTCTTTTGTATAATTTTATTCCGATCTTTCCTTATTTTTACCGATCTCTTTTTTGCAGCCAATTTTCTACCATCTTCTTGGTTGTCCTGTCTATGTTGTTCATCAGCTGAATAGGTCGTCGTGTTCTTCCTAACGATTTCACCAGTGGTATCTTTCAAACTATTTTGTCTCCTACGGAAGGCAGCAACATTCTCTCTCCAACGTTTTTTTGCTAACCTATTTTCTCTGGGGGTCATATCTTTTGCGGCTTTTACTGTACCCCTTTCTTTTTTTCTTAAGTACTTTATTCTCTCTTTTTCTTGCTGTTCTGCACACTTCACAGGATCATTTTTGATGCGTTTGTATCTAGCCCTTTCTGCTTGCCTCTTTTTTTCCAACATTTCCTCTCGTGTTAATTTCTTTTGTCTTGCCATTTCAAAATCAATGCATTAAGAATGAAAGAAGGTAGTAATATATTACGAAGTAATTCCTCTGGAAGGGCAGTAATTCCCCTGGTGCCTAATATTACAGGGGAATTACACCAGGGGGATTACAATTTTTCATTTAAAAAGTACATAATGCTATGAGAACGATTTCATTGTCTTGGTAATTTTATATATCAATTCAACTAATTATTTGATAATAATTGATAATAATGAACGTAAATAATACTCACTTTTAGCTCAAATAACTCACGGCAGGGGAATTACAAAGTTTCCGGCACCAGCACAATTTAGCAGTTGCAAACAATTTTTAAGAGTAACCCTTCCAAAGATAAGCGGCGAAATGCATCACTTATAACTAAGTTCACATTGCATTGATACCAATTGCACAATAACAACGAGGGTGCGTTCTGTAATCGTAAGATAATCAACGTTAAAATGTTGCCAGGGTAATTACATAGAAATTGGGGGACACACGTTTAACTGACATTTAATTTGTTATTAGTATCTTTAATAATATAAGATGTACTCAGCCGTTTAGATAATTTATTTAAAAATAAATAATTATAGCATTAAGTTTAAAATTACCTACACTTTTACAAGTAGGATTAATAATAGCGAAAGACATCGCAGGGAAGACATGGCAGGGGAATTACATTTTTGCACTTTAACGAAAAATTGCGGAAAATATAAAAATACTTTTTTAACGAAATTTATTGACGTATTACTATTACGTATTATTAACACTCTAAGTAACGTATAATTATTAATTTCGCCTTATTTAAAAAGATAAAAGTGGGGACAATCCCTGACCCCATTATCTAATATTGACCCACATACATATCACAAAAAAGCTTTCGCGATAAGAAGAGCGCGCCGCGAGATTACATTATATGTATACGCGCGCCGCAATTTCAATCGACGGGACGGTGGCTGATGTTTATAAAAACACCAAATTTCATTTTTTCAAGCCACCGTCCAACGAAAAATATTCTGGACTTGTTTAATCAAGTCCAGAATAAATGAAAATTTTTCTCAGGGTAGAAATGCAACTATGCATTTTTTACCCTGACCGACGGCTCTTGATCGCGATTAAAGCGATCAAGAGCGCAGTCGAATCATAGCAGCGGAGTTGAATTTTAAACTGGATTAGCGGCGGTTCGGCAGTAAAAATTTGAAAAAGTAGAGTTGAAAAAAAAAATCTTCTACGAGCGAGTTGGATAAAATTGTTAAAAAACGGCGGTTGGCGGTGGAATTTTTAAAAAAACGAAGTCGGGTTGGATTTTGAACTTGGTAACGGGTCGGTCTCGGTTGTGGAATAATTTTGTTAGTAAAATACAAAAGTAAAAAAAAAAAGAGAGTTGAATAACACGAAATTAGAACGTAACCAGAGTTGTAAAGAAAGTAAAGGAGAAGAATTAAGTTAATCTGTAAAAGAAGAAAAAAATAAAATAAAAGTGGAAAAGAAATAAAAGTGTCTTTGGATAAAGCCCCTGCCAGAGTCCCGCCAAAGGTACGTAACATTAGTATTAAGCAAATTCAAATATTTATGATTACCATCATCTCTTGTTTTTGTTTTTTGCGTGTTATTTATATTAATAAAATGCTTTTTTATATGATCTTTAAAATTTTTTAAACAAGAAAAACGTCGGCTATTGTCACAAGAATTGCAAATAAATATATCTTCAAAGATGTGATAATTATTTAAATGGAGATTGTATGATTTAAAATCTCTTAATTTAAGTTGACATTTGAAGCATTCCATATTTAAGCGAATAATTAATAAAAATTTAGATTTAAGAAAATACAAAATTCTGTTTTGAGTTCAAGAATAATGTTAACATACCTTAATCAATTTAAATGTTTAGACTAAGTAAAACTAAAAGTATGGGAAAGGTTAATTGTGTAGTATTTGTACATATAAGTGAAAATTTTTAGTATTTGTCGAAGCAAAGTCACTGCTGATTTACATAGTAGTGATAAATACTTGTATTTCTATACATATATTGCACCACAGTGAACAATAATAAATGGGCTTACTCTTTAACATCTGCAATAAGTTCACTAACACTTGTAAAGTTTTTGTCGTATGGTGTAAAGATTTCGTATATTCTTTGTTGAACAAAGGTCCAGATTGGTTCATATGGAGTAGGGTATTTTGCCTGAAGTGCCCAAAATGATTTGAAACAAATATCAATGGCGGATAGTGCTGTCTCAGTCATATATAAAACGTCGTCTATGACTACGTAGCAAGTTGTTATGTTATCTGAAAATATCGTAAATTTGATAGTATAAGTATCTATATAGTAACTGACTTTTAAAATATACATACCGATAGATTCACCTATTATAATAATAATTGGCTGTAATGTTTCACTAATAGTCCTTAATTGTTCTCTCCTTTTGGTTAAATATTCTTGTAAAAAGTTGCCGTCCTGAAAATATTTTTTTAAGTACAAAAGCAACAAATTTAAACAACCAATATTTCATACCTTTATGTGAATTATAAAAGATTCAGAAATTTCTGTTGTTGTGTATTTGACTCTCTTCGATGATGAATTTCGCTTTTTTCCATAAGCAGCAGATTTAAGAAGATGAGAGAGCAAAAAAAGTCCTGCAATTTCGCTTTTAGTTGACGTTAAGGCTTCTATGTCCTTTAGTTTACGCTGCCTAGCAATAGATAAGATTTTGATGCATACATTTGTCCATTTGGCAAATAAATAATTGGTGCAAACTCCATGAAGGACATCAAAATCGTCGCAGAGAAGGTAATGGCCCTTAGGTCCACGTAAAATTGGAAATAATTTTAATTATTCGTTGATATTTAAGTTAGTTTTTAAAAGATTTTGCCTGTACTGATAACTAGAAGCCCAGTACTCTTTTACTTTTTCCCATGGTTCGAAATTAGATTTCAAAAATGCTATTTTATCTATGACGTTGTTACTGCTACCTGCCGAACTCTCTGAATTGACTGAATGTGAAATTGTTGATGACCTTTTAACATTTTGTTTCAGTCTATTAAAAGCCTCCCATAATTTTCCGGATGCGTTTTTTTTAGAAATTCTGTTATATGGAACGAAACAAATATTTTGCGGCTCTGTCGGGAAGATTCTTTCGATTTCTTCTATTAACTCTATGAATCGCCCTGTAGTTATTTTAAATTCTGAGGCGTTTGGAATTCTTTCAAATTCTTTATGAATGATTAATTTCGCAAGAAGATTTCGTTTTTGATTATTTAGGCACTTATGTTTTTCGTAAAGGTTTTTAATAATTATACCATTAGCACATCGTAAATATTCCTGTATATGTGAAGATCCTGGAATCGGGATTAGAAAATTTTCTTTGGGATCCGTACTATCTTCTTTTGATTCGATAAATTCTAAGTCAGCAGAGTTAATTAACTGATGGAATAAATATTATTATAAGTATATGAAGAGATCGTTAATATTTAATTTCTTACGTCTTTAATACTATTGTAGGTAGAAACATCTAGAGCAGCTTCTGACAGGGTTAGAGTACTGTTTGATTCAGAAAGCGTTGTAGCATTTGATGCAGTCTATTCAATGATATCAAATATTTGCAGTTTTTAATGAATTTGTTTTGAAATACGAAACGTATTACCTACTACGATAGCTGACACAATAACTATAGTTATCGCAAGGTATACCAGAGCCAGGATGTACAGATTATAAATGGCTGATACATTCCGGAATGGGCCACAACTGTTTAAGAGCGTGCCGAGAACAAATATTGATTCAACAGCAGTTTTGTAAAATTTGGTCAACCCCCTTAACACGGCAGATACATGAAAATATGAATCACTAGAAGTATGATTTCGCGTTTTGTGGTCCATTCCGGAATGTACCAGCCATATCAAATCTGTATACCTTGCTCTGGTAAACCATGAGATACATAGCTCTTGTGCCACCCATTCTACTACTTAATTCACACAGTTATACTATATATATTAGCATTTGAGCCTTCTCAATGGAAATAGTTTCGATAATTCAAAACATATTACTAACCTCAAATCTGGTAAAGTATTCTTTTTTATACCGCAGCCAAAACAATTGACGAGGACCTGCCTTTGAAATAACTGTTCTTAAGGTCTCGTAATCCAAATTTTCAAAAGATTCTTGATCAAATTCCTCTTCTATGAAATAAAAGTTTGTGCGATAATTTTGACATACTTTCAAAAATCAACCATGGTAAAAAGCATTGGCCCCCGCAAATTCAAAAAACTAAAACCGGAATATTACTTTCCCTTTAATTACAAGTAATTGTAGCGAATTGACCAAAATTTACAGTTTCAAAGAAATTTGTTGTGGAATGGTTTATTTTCCTAAAACGAGTAGGTACAAAATGTATACAGAAAGCAATGCTCGAAAAGACTAACGGGAACGAATTTTTTCGAATTTATTTTTGTGTTAATTGGTGATAATTGTAGAAATTGTTATGCTTACCGCTCAGTTTGAAAATAAATAAAAATATATTTATTAAAAACTTGATATAATAGAAAGTTTAAAAAGGAAAGCTGGCTCAAAACTAGTCTACTTTAAATGGTCGACAAGCAGCTTAGAAAGTCTATATATGTAGTTGCGCAAAGTTATCGTGCACTACGTTGGAAATTCACATGTGATCGAAAAATGCTACAATACAGTGCAATAATATATACAAATTATATTAACCTTTCTTTACCATTTTTTTATCACATTTGCAGTTCCGAGTAATGTTAAAGAACTCTGCGCAATACTCCAGTGGTGAGTTACCTACGCTGCTCACATTTCTTAGAAATGAACATTTAAATTACACTTGCGCCCTAAGCCAGGTTTGCATTTTATACTTTGCTATTGTCAAATCTTCAATACTAATATGTATAAATGCCTATTTTTTAAAATTATTTATTCTAAAGTAATTCACGATTCACTTGCGGTTTTGATTTTCAGTATAAAATTAATCCTCAAATGTTAGTTTACGAGCAAAATAGTAAATACTTATCACATTTACAACAATTAATAAATTATCACCATACCTAGTTTGTTTTGAAAATATTCTTTCCCGTTAATGGGTTCGAACTGCTTGAAATTTTGTCTGAATTATTTGCACATACGTAACTGCGTTAGTATTTATTTTGCCAAACGTAGTAACCGTATAAGTAATCTACTGTACCATAAAAAAAAAAAAAATAACAATGCAAATGTGACTACTGATCTAACCCCGATTAAATGTAGTAAAAAATGCGTGCGACTTACCTATAAATCGATCAATGAATTTTTCAAATCCCATTTGGGTTAATTTAGTTCTTAAAAACTCTGCCATGTTCGTAACACAATATTAATTTATTCACCATATGTATATCAACCAAAATATATGTAAATTAAAAATCACTCACTCACGATCTGACCACTCTTTTCCAAAGTTACGCACCAACTGAGAATTTATTCGTTTCCAGGCCATATGCCAGTTAATACACTTTGTTTTAAAGGAAATTTTCCTATGTGCATAGCACTTTGCGTATGACACATTGCTGTTATATAAATCTAGAGGCAATACTGTAGTAAATCAGATGGACCCTAGGAGGATTTGTCATTGGAGATTTTGCTACGTGTATAGGAATTTTGCATATTTTTATAGCGAAACTGCATTTTATATGGAAGTGGAAGAAGTTTCTTAAACGCAAATTCAATATTGGTTCGATATTGCTATATAAATAGCAATATAATTACGGTGAATTCAACTGCATGTGTGTTTCTACTATAATACATTGCGCTTTACAATATAGACCATAGCAAAAAGGCAGATATCAATAAGGAGATTTATTTATTGGATATTTTGCTACGTATATATTAATTTTTCCTATTTTCATTGTAGAATTGCATTTCTTTTTTGGAGTGTTAGCAATTTTTGTAGGTACAAAAGCAATAATATTTCTCCTTTAATACATAGGATTTTCTTTAAAATTATTTTTTTCCGTGTACCTGATTCCATCAAACGTTTTTGGCCGGTTTACAAAATAAAATTTCCAAGTACACAAGAAATGCTCAATTAATAATAGACTCGTCCTTTATTATACTCCAACTATCCTCCACAGTACCCCAGAAATAATTTGTTTACCCCCTAATTACCCTCTAATTGCCCGCTAAAAACAATTTTTCTCAATATTCAAATTTCTGAATCTAGCTAAGTTGCTTTCCCATATTTGGAACATCAAAATCAAAGTATAGTATCCAGCAAACCGTCTAATCGCACTTGGGAATGGTTGTTTTACCGAGATAACAATTACCCACAATAGCCCTATTACTGTGTATTACTACCTAAATATACTTTCCCAAAATCTGTGACACATGAAAACGATACGTCTACCCAATTTTATCAAACTTGTTTGCTCGCTTGGAAAATAAAATTATCAGATATACAGGAATTGCTGGCTTAATACTTAATAAAACCCTTAATTACTCCTTAAATAACCTCTAAATAAGTTTTACTAAAATGAAGACCAAACTAGATTGCTCTCTCGGTCTTGAAAAAGTAGATTCACCCCGACTAGTTAAATGGCGGTCTCGGACCTATGCACCCGATGTGATGGAAGCGCATAAGGTTATGGTAAAGTGTCATATTAAAACCCTATATTACCTTATATCTTCGAGGAGGGAACTAAAGGAGGCGACATGTGATGAAAAAAACGTAGAACTATCGTTCTTCTTCTTGTTTGGTCGAGGTGCCAGGGGCGGCGTTAAAAATTGTTGATGCCTTAAATATCACAATAAATTACTGGCGCGAAAATTCAAACACATTTCTTAGAAACTCCGCACAATCTTCCGCACCACCCACTGACATGTATATAAATGGACTGACTGATCTCCTGTTTTAAGTGGCACCAGTTTTGATTTCAGCAAGTATGCTCTCACTGACGATATATTTAAATTATTTGCGAATTTACTTTCATATGCATGTCAGTGGGATTTACCGAATTTACCACAAAAGTATTTTAAAAGTATTTTCCTTAACACGGCTTGTTGTTTCTAAATTTTCGAGCACATATAACTCCTTTTTATATTACTATCACTTAGTCCGATAGCCATTAACAATTTCCTATAAAAAGTAAATTATCCCTTTTTTAACAACGTCTCTGCGCCAAACACACTTCGCGGCTCTTTGTTTACAAAAAAGTGACAGTCAAACACCCTGCCAAAATTAAGATGGCGAAAATTTTTGGCTACGCTGCCATACATATACCTTACTATGGGATGTCATCTCCTTTGTTCTCTCCTCAAAGCCTTATAATAACTGCTAATTTTCTCTGGAATGAGTTTTTAAGATACAACTTCCATATACATGTATTTAAGAGAATTTGTCACATATTAGGGTTTGATTAATTAAATAGGTTTTCGCATACAATCATATATGAAAAACCGTATACGACGTTCAACTGGTTTGGGATTTCTTTGAATACATTTTTGATAGTTCTAGGGTATTTATTCACAAAATCTTCATGAAATCCATATCCCATATATCTGGGTTTTCGTCATCTTCCTGTGGTGTTCAAATAGTAGTACATATCTTGGTTATCACACATTCCTATGTATAACTACCTGCAGGATTACCCCAGCTCACTATACCCAATACAGACAGTAACACTTTGTAACACACTTATTCCTTTAAATTGGGAAAATTGGTCAATATCTTATGAAACCAATTTCTATAAAAATGTCTGAAAAGGCACAGGCAAACAAGAATTGTAATAATTCCCAATTCTGATTGGCTGTTTACTTTTGTAGAATATGTTTATGTGTAATCGAAAAAGTTTCTCTTCAGACAAAATTCAAAGCAAGTGAGTGAGTCGGATTTCTTTGAGTTCAATATTGAGTCAAGTTCTGCCCAAAATGTTATCTTATTTGAATATAAAACTTTTACGATTCATATTCAGTCCTCGTTGGACTACATCATCAAATTCTTTTAAAATTTTAAAATTGACATTATATCAACTTCTTGAACTTGATCAAGTCTGATGGACGATATTACCATTTTTCCTTATATTTATATTTACTTATGGGTGGTCCATTCACATAACATAAATGCATGCATGCCCTCACTACCTTGAAAATATATTACGTAACGGCTCTATCCGGAATAAAAATTGGGGGGTTGGTATTCAAAGTAGAATTTTGGTTTACTTTAAAACTTGATAGAACTTTAAAACTTGATAGAACTTTAAAAGGGCATGAATTTATTGTATGTATCTTTCAGAAATAAACGTGAAGTGTCATTATGTGGAAAGTTATAAAAGTATTTTAGGTGTGAAATTTGGAAGATGGAATTTGTTACATGTCCATTGCAATTTTACACCTGGGTATAAGGAAATTTCTTATAGTATTAAAAAATAAATAAATAAAAGATTGTTGAGCACAAGTTAATCGATTCGCACAACAAATTATTCATAAAAAAAATATAATATGCAATGAAAGCATTACAAAAAACTACACGTGAATGGAACATACATTGGATGAATGAAATTTCAGTAGAAAAATTGGAAACAAGCAAAAAAAAAAAAAAAGAACGAAAACCAATTTACAATTTAAACTTGTCCATATGACGAAGCGTCATAGCTATATACATCATGGGTAAACAAGCATTAAGCATACTGTCTTATGAACTTTGAGTATAGCAAAACGCTTACTCGGCGTCAGACCTGTAAAGTACTTAAGTACATTGTAAATTACTTAAGTACATTGTAAATTACTTAAGTACATTGTAAAGTACTTAAGTACATTGTAAAGTACTTAAGTACATTGTAAAGTACTTAAGTACATTGTAAAGTACTTAAGTACATTGTAAAGTACTTAAGCACATTGTAAAGTACTTAAGTACATTTTAAAGTACTTAAGTACATTTTAAAGTACTTAAGTACATTTTAAAGTACTTAAGTACATTGTAAAGTACTTAAGTACATTGTAAAGTACTTAAGTACATTGTAAAGTACTTAAGTACATTTTAAAGTACTTAAGTACATTTTAAAGTACTTAAGTACATTTTAAAGTACTTAAGTACATTGTAAAGTACTTAAGTACATTGTAAAGTACTTAAGTACATTGTAAAGTACTTAAGTACATTGTAAAGTACTTAAGTACATTGTAAAGTACTTAAGTACATTGTAAAGTACTTAAGTACATTGTAAAGTACTTAAGTACATTGTAAAGTACTTAAGTACATTGTAAAGTACTTAAGTACATTGTAAAGTACTTAAGTACATTGTAAAGTACTTAAGTACATTGTAAAGTACTTAAGTACATTGTAAAGTACTTAAGTACATTGTAAAGTACTTAAGTACATTGTAAAGTACTAAAGTACATTGTAAAGTACTTAAGTACATTGTAAAGTACTAAAGTACATTGTAAAGTACTAAAGTACATTGTAAAGTACTAAAGTAAATTGTAAAGTACTAAAGTACATTGTAAAGTACTAAAGTACATTGTAAAGTACTAAAGTACATTGTAAAGTACTTAAGTACATTGTAAAGTACTTAAGTACATAAGTACATTTTAAAGTACTTAAGTACATTTTAAAGTAAAGTACTTAAGTACATAAGTACATTTTAAAGTACTTAAGTACATTTTAAAGTACTTAAGTACATTGTAAAGTACTTAAGTACATTGTAAAGTACTTAAGTACATTGTAAAGTACTTAAGTACATCGTAAAGTACTTAAGTACATTGTAAAGTACTTAAGTACATTGTAAAGTACTTAAGTACATTGTAAAGTACTTAAGTACATTGTAAAGTACTTAAGTACATTGTAAAGTACTTAAGTACATTGTAAAGTACTTAAGTACATTGTAAAGTACTTAAGTACATTTTAAAGTACTTAAGTACATTTTAAAGTACTTAAGTACATTGTAAAGTACTTAAGTACATTGTAAAGTACTTAAGTACATTGTAAAGTACTTAAGTACATTTTAAAGTACTTAAGTACATTGTAAAGTACTTAAGTACATTGTAAAGTACTTAAGTACATTTTAAAGTACTTAAGTACATTGTAAAGTACTTAAGTACATTGTAAAGTACTTAAGTACATTGTAAAGTACTTAAGTACATTGTAAAGTACTTAAGTACATTGTAAAGTACTTAAGTACATTGTAAAGTACTTAAGTACATTGTAAAGTACTTAAGTACATTGTAAAGTACTTAAGTACATTGTAAAGTACTTAAGTACATTATAAAGTACTTAAGTACATTGTAAAGTACTTAAGTACATTGTAAAGTACTTAAGTACATTGTAAAGTACTTAAGTACATTGTAAAGTACTTAAGTACATTGTAAAGTACTTAAGTACATTGTAAAGTACTTAAGTACATTGTAAAGTACTTAAGTAAAGTACTTAAGTACATTGTAAAGTACTTAAGTACATTGTAAAGTACTTAAGTACATTGTAAAGTACTTATGTACATTGTAAAGTACTTAAGTACATTGTAAAGTACTCAAGTACATTGTAAAGTTTTAAGTACATTGTAAAGTACTTAAGTACATTGTAAAGTACTTAAGTACATTGTAAAGTACTTAAGTACATTGTAAAGTACTTAAGTACATTGTAAAGTACTTAAGTACATTGTAAAGTACTTAAGTACATTGTAAAGTACTAAAGTACATTGTAAAGTACTAAAGTACATTGTAAAGTACTAAAGTACATTGTAAAGTACTTAAGTACATTGTAAAGTACTTAAGTACATTGTAAAGTACTTAAGTACATTGTAAAGTACTTAAGTACATTGTAAAGTACTTAAGTACATTGTAAAGTACTTAAGTACTAGTATCAATGTACTTAAGTACTAGTATCAATAGAAGTACCTGAAATTGTACTTGAAAATTTTTAAAGTACAAGTACCGGGACTTGTACTTGTAATGTTTTTAAGTACAAGTATCGCGCCTTGTACTTAAAATATTTCAAGCCCAAGTACTGGTACTTTACTGCTGCTTGTACTTAGAATTTTCAGGTGCAGACCTGTAAAGTATTTAAGTACATTGGTGCTTAAGTACTAGTAATAGTACCAGTACCTGGACTTATACTTGAAAAATATTAAAGTACCAGTACCGAGACTTGTACTTGAAATGTTTTTAAGTACCAGTACCGGGACTTGTACTTAAAATATTTCAAGTCTAGGTACTGGTACGGTACTGGTACTTGTTCTTAGAATTTTACAGGTCTGCTCGGCGCTTTGTGTACATTGATCGATTTCAGTTGATCGAGCGGTGTGAATTTGGTTTTATATGCAAAATGGGCGAAGTAATGAATTTTCTTATAGAACTGAAAGGCTGTAATACATTGAATAAATTCAGAGTTAATTTTGACTCCAGACGGCGTGATTATTCTTAAAGTGAGCTTCCTTAGCCCCGGAATGGAAAATCAATAAAGTATGTATACACTCTTTAGCTCTCAACCGTTGGCCTGATATAATTATATAGCTCCAAGCATATGCGATGTGCCTAGCTTTATATAGAGCTTTTTAGTTTTAACCAAGCGAAGCACCGCAGATAAATTTATCTACAGCTTTTTCAATTGATTTCCCAGATACACAAAAAGCGATTCTTGACCGATATTTGCCTGATTCTTCGGAGTAAAAAATCACTGCCTTTACTGATTTAAAACTAATGTTTTTATATGGACCATATCCGCCATTTTCTGGATATTCTATTGGCTAAGAATTATAATGACAATACTAGAAGCGTAACGGAATTGATTCGGTAGCGATCCTATCCTTTCAAATAAACTGATCCATTGAAAGATGAGGAAGCGATTTAAAATCGATTCCAAAGATTTGCATGGGTAGCACAAAATCAGCACCAAAGATTCAGTGAAAATTCAGGCTTGGTTGTAATATTCCACTACCATAATTTTGTGAATTCACAAAGCAATGATAATTCGCAAAATTATGATAGTGGAATATCACAACCAAGTCTGAGTTTTCACTAATTTTCTTGAGCTAAATAACATGATAAAATGTCATAACACTTGTTAACAAAAATAGAAACGAACAATTATGTACTATATATTGTATATTAATTCAAAGCAAAATATCACATTTATTGTAATTATAAATCCATGCAAAAGGTTCATTAACTAATGGATTCCATATAGAATTCGAAAAAAATTAAATTCTTTCTAATACAAAAAAGTAAAAACATAACGGGAAATCTAGTTTTTTATCTACGTAATTGAAATTTAATTCACTGACATAGTTGCTGCTGATTTTTTCTTGTCGTTGAAGTTTTTTGGTAAATTTGAACTTTTGCAGCTCTTAATGCTGCACAGGCTGCCTCCTCATATTCCTTCCAAACAAAGTTATTGACTTTGAAAGGGGTAATACTTTCGATTAGATTATTAACAAAATAAGAAATTAAAACATTTTACAAGAGATACATAAACTCAGATTTTCAAATTCACGCCTTTTTTCCGCTCTTTTCTTTATAATATTTTTTGCCACTTCTGCATCAATGAGAAGAGAGTTTTTATATTGCTCCTCCCCTTCATTGTGAGTACCCATTTTTTCTAAAACAAAAAAAAAAATGATAACATCTCAATAGTATTTTTATTAAATTTTCATATTTATGAAATAACACACTGTTCAAAATTTGCTTTTTCCTGTAGATAATTTTCCAATTCACGAAGTGTCTCCTCAGATTTTATTAGAAAGTTAAATGGAAGCTCCACTGCCTTATTGTTTGATGGCAAAAGGTAGTTGCACAATAGTTTTGCTGGCTAAATTTCCGATGTCATTTAGTCACAGTTACCGACATATATTAGAACAATACTCACCACGCACGAGTTTGATCACAAAAACAGCACAAAAGTATCACAAAGGAAGCGATCTTGGGAATCAATTATCATATTAGAAAGCCGTTCGCCTACTACGTCTACTCGAAAAAGTAATATTTGGAATTCATATGAATCGATATTTTATCAGAAGTAGTAGTGAGTCACAAATGATTCCTTCAAAAGTGATACCATTTGTCTGTCTGGGTCAGTTGTATTAAAACCAAATTTTGAGCTTTACAGCTCTGACTTGATCGAGATACTAGTATATAGTAGAGCCCCTATGAGTTCTACCGCTTGAATCTCCCCGTTAATATAAATTTCTTTTCCTCTTTCCGGTTTGTTCCACTGAAACCAATCGCAACATTTTCATACCACAGAGAAGGAATCAACCGGAGGTGGTAAAGAAACTTTTCATGAGGATTTTGGCCAACCGAACGTTGGATCAAATAAACAACAAATAGACAAGATACTTAACCCGTCGAAAGAGCTCAAAAATTCTTTGGAGGCAGTACTGAAAGATTCAACAGTGGGACCGCGAACGATTGTTCTGGAAGAATATAAACAGAAATATATAAATGCTGGGCGGTAAGATGAAGAACAACAATATAAGAAAAAACAAGAATCAAGAGCCTGTTTGGAAGTTAAAATAAGGGCAGAAATCAAGGAGTTCCTTAGGCTGCACGTGATAACAACTGAAGAACAGCGAAATCTATTCATGAAAAAATTAAGTTGAACAAAAACTATAAAAAATAATAATAACAAGTAAAAAAGCTAGAATTGATCTAACTAAGACGAATTCTTATGATACCCCAGATGAATGCCCGCATGTAATTTTGCATGGTCACTTCTCTGTGCAAGTATGATTTTTGAAGTGGTTTTTTGCATATATTTCTGAAACGGTTCATCGGGCACTAAAAATGGTTATAACCAATTGCATAGGATTTGATATTCTGAAGAACTTTTCAGTACATTAAACCGTCTAGAACTAGCCGTTTTCACAGTATATAAGTATTTATATAGCAACACCAAGAAGAGTTTGACCGATTTAGTCCATTTTTGAAATTTTATTTGCTATTACTATGAAAACACGATGTGCCAAATTTCAGCTCCTACGTATTCTCGATCAGTGCCTAAATATACAGTGGAAAACGAAATTTTTGTATGGCAACCCCACGAAGGAGTTGCCCGATTTGTCTCATTTTCGAACTTAATTTTATTTTTTGTTTATTTAAACTTCGTGTACAAAACTTCAGCTCTGCAAGTATACAAGTTCTCAAGTTATCAGACGGACATGCAAGAATCAAAATAACTTTTAATATTATGCGTGGGTATCCAATCCATTTTGCTATAACATCATTATTTCTGTGCGTTACAGACAGAATGACAAAAATTCCACTTTCCATTGTGTCTTTCTTAACTTCTTTTGGACACTTTGTTCCATATTTTCGTCTCTCTCACGTATTATAGCACAATCGTGTTTTATAAATTGATTTCTAAGTGAGTCAAGAAAATCAGCGTCATGGATAAGATGGCTTCAGAGATTCAAACAGTGGAAATATTCATGGACAATAATGCAGGTCCCTCAACTTATAATATTGCTTGCAATCATTTCTTCAATCATACTTTATAATCTGGAAAATCAAGAAATTACTTATAAAATAAGTAAAGAAACAAGTAGCTGTCGCAAACGTTTAAAATAAAAAGACGAACTTGAAAGATTTAACGACAAAATTCAACATATACTGGATAATTTCAAGAAAACTCCGAACAGACAATATACGTTCGCACATATTTTAAAGAAGTCTACCGAGTTTGAAGACATAAAAAGTAGCAATGAAAAATATAGAGAAATATTGAAAATAAACGAAGAACAAGTGATCGAATATAAGAACAATTTGGACAGGCTATTTCGATTTTAAAAGGAGGATTTTTTTTTTATACCAGAACGTGACACCTGGGACATCTGGAGACATGTCAGAACCTTATCAAAAATCCATTAACTCCCAGGTGTCAGGTTCGCGTTTTTGTGCACAGGACACAGCAAACGTCAAAATATCTAAATGACCGAGACGCGCAAAATAATAGTTGCTGCAACAGCATGTTTTATTAATAAAATTTCGGTAAATATTGAAGAAGAGGAGTATGAAGATGATGTCATTAGCGATTCGGACGATATAATTTTTATTGGGAATTTTTGGAGGAGCGGAAACACGAAATTAACGGGTACAGTGAAAATATAGTTGAGCTGTATTCCGATGCAGGTAAAATATTTTGTTAATATATGTACAAAAAGTATCTAAGCGCATTATATAAGATTTCCAAGGACATTTCCGTTCATTTGAGAAATTACTAGATTTCTTAAACCAGAAAAGCATTAAGAAAGACTCTGCTGGTAATCTACATATTACATTAAAAAAGCAGCTGGAAATTACCTCATGGATATTGGGCAACCAGGAAGTCTACAGTTACTGTCTACATTTCGTTATATTTTTCAGTTTGGGATTAATTAATCTTTATAATTCAGATCAGTGGCTGACAGGTTTGGAGTATGTGTATCCATCGCTTGGCAGTCAGTTTTTCGCATTTGCGACTTGCTGGTAGACAATAGGAAGCAGTTCATGCAATGGCCTAAAGGTGAAAGGGCTAAAGGCAAAATGAGGAAATTCCGGCAGATTTGCGGTTTCCCTGGTGTAGTAGGTACTATTGATGGCACTTACGTACCTATTAGTGCTCCTACGAAGCATCCGGGATCATACATCTGCAATGCAAGTGGTCCGCACTTCGGACTTGAAATTTATAAGCATGGACATAGGTTCACCGGGCAGTATGCATGATGCAAGGGTACCGCGGAGATCTTATCTGTACGAAATTATTCGAGAGCAGAAAAATCTCTTATTTCTTGGCGACAGCCATATGATTGGAGACTCTGCATACCCCCTGTCAGAAATTCTATTAGTTTCTTTTAAAAACGAGGAATTTTAAGTGCATCCCAAAAATTATATAATACCACTCGATTCGTTATCGAACTGGCATTGGGATTACTCAAGTCAAGGTTCCATAGAGTTAAGTATATATATATATATATATATATACAGAACAGACCAGATACCGTTAATAGTTCTGGCATGTGTTGTTCTCCACAACATATGCATCCGATATGGAGACGAATGTGCTGAAGAAGTCATAGTTGAAAATGAAAAAGGACCTGACATTATCAGGCAAGACGTTTTTGCTGATGGCAACAGGGGAAAAGCAAAGCGGAATTTTATTATTAATTATCTAAGAACAAATACCTAATTTTTGGAATTATTAATTTATATTTATATAAAGCTTAAAATATAACTAAACCCTAAAACTAAACACGGATCGACATTATTCCTTTTTATATGTTTAAAAAAATTTTCAGCACTATTTGATTTGATAGCCTCCCTATGACGCGTTTGTTGTGCCAACATCCGTTCTTCGTGACGATTCTGTTGCGCCAGCATCAAATCTTCATGGCGCTTTTGTTGACCTTTGAGAAGAACTAATCCGGCTTCCTTTTCCTACGTACAGCTGTACCGGATGGCCCCGGCTGATCTCAGGATGCTGCATCTGGATTTATTTCTTTATTGACATTTTCAATGTCTGATATCGTAAGCCCTTGAATTTCTTTCATCTTAGACACAGGCCGAACTTCGGGGCGGTCCCCTAACGCTGAATCCATAGCATCGAAGTATGGCCATGATTGGTACCCACGGCCAGAACTTTTCTTATTGTCAATAATTCTCTTGTAGGTTCGCTTTAGGCTTTTCCATTTTGCCGCATATTCTTCTGCGGAATGCATAAAGCCGAACCCATCAAGAACTTTTTTAAGTTTTTGCCAAGCTGATTTGGCATTCCGTACACCAGTGCTGAACAAATTCTTATGGCCATACCAACACTCAATTAATTGCAGAACTTCATTACTATTCCATTCTCCTATAACCAAACGTCTGTTAAATTGTCTTTCCTTAAAATATAATTCACAACTTCTTACGGCTATTTCCGCTACAGGTCTCTCCATGTTGAGGCTGCGCTTGTTGCTCTGATCCTACAACTAAATTGTTGGTTTGCAGCTCTTCAAAAAAATCGGGGGTTACAAATATCGTGTCCTCCGAAAAACACAGATGGCTGGAGAAATCTCGTCCTATTATCCTTTTGTGGCATTTTTTACACACAGCATATATACTAACAAAATATTTTACCTACATCGGAATACAGCTCAACTATTTTTTCACTGTACCCGTGGATTTCATGTTTCCGCTCCTCTAAAAATTCCCAATAAAAATTATATCGTCCGAATCGCTAATGTCATTATCCTCATACTCCCCTTCTTCAATATTCACCGAAATTTTATTAATAAAACATGCTGTTGCAGCAACTATTATTTTGCGCGTCTCGGCCATTTAGATATTTTGACGTTTGCTGCTTCCTGTGCACAAAAACGCGAGCCTGACACTTCGGTGTTAATGGATTTTTGACAAGGTTCTGACATATCCCCACATGTCCCAGAAAATCTCTAAAATATGTAAAATTTCAGAAATGTTAAGCTCTCTTGGATATAAGGAAGAAAACATTCAACAGATTTGGTATTATGCTACATTTTTTACGGAAATATATTTTCGTTTATATAATTCACACATTGTTCTTGAAAACAATTCATATATTGTTTTTAAATATTTTGTTTAAGCGTGCCCAGTGCACCAATATAACTTCCGTACTACTTAATAGTATAGACCATAAGAAATGAGCTATTCAGCTATTGAGCTATTCAGCTCATTCATATGTTCTTTAACTCTTTCACGCTAGGTGGTTAGTGTTGTGGTCTTCTATCACCTTCACTTATGGTGGAGAGTAGTGCGGTGCTATCACCTATTTGCTACATTTTAGGAAATATTCTCTAAATTTTAGGGAATAGTCCCTACATTTTAGGGTAAAAAATATAAAACAACAATTTAAAATTCCCTATATTTTATATAATTTTAAGGGGGGGGGGGGGGGACAAAAATTCCCTACAGGGATAAAAATTGTTGCCACTGACTTTAGAGAATTATTTTTTACTGTGTACCCTAAATTTTCTTTTGTTGGCAATAAGTTCTACTTAAATTTTTCAATTGATTTTGGTTAATTTTGAGGAATATTTGTTGGGTCACAAATTCGGCAAATTATGCGGGACAACGATTTTGCAACCAAATGGAGTACTATGAAAGATGAACTTGGAATAGTATTGTTTCACTGTGCAATAATTTCCTTGGCAACAAGAAAATTTCCGAGTACATAAACGTTGTATACGAATTTTTGAGTGCCTACGTTGAAATAGGCTGCAACTTTTCGATCAAAATACAATTTTTGCACCCACAAGTACATTTATTTCAGGACTATATTATTCACAAAGGTAACAAGGATACTTAGTCAGTCAAATTTCAACTGATTTTAGTTTATAAAAATTGTTGGAAGATTTAAAAGAAGTGTGTAAAAAAAAGTAAACTGCGAAATGTTTCCTACTGTAACTTCGTGACTTTTCATCGTAACAAAATAAGGAACATATGGTACAAAGGCCTACCTCTCTTCTGTCATATACTACAATAAATTCGCCATCGAATAAAACATGGCGGAGTTATAAATTATTATAAACATGGACCTACATAATTACGGTTTTTTTTTTGTCTAAAATGAGATTTTGAGTGCATGAGAAGTATCTTTTATGTCATTACTTTTAGTTCCACCAGACCTAACCTACACTATGTCCCGTCAAAAGTATATAGAGTTTATCCTTTTTTGGAACACAATGTAATTACCCTTAATCCTACTTAATTCTAATTCCAGTAACAACTTCGTATAATAAAGAAGGGGAAGAGAATATTACCGCGAAATATACAAATCCGACGTGCGTATGAGGTAATATCGCCCTTCTTATGTCAGCTACATATACATATATGTACGTGTTTAATAAGTCCTCCCACAGAAACAACGTGGTAACGCTCAGGAAATATCCTTAGTAACAACAGGCTACAGGAAATGTATCACATTGTTATCATTTGTGAAATTTATATTGATGTCAACATCTTCAAATAAGATAAAAATCTTTACAGGGTCATAAAATTTTAACTGAAAAAGACGCGAAACGTAATTCCTTTTAACCGTCACACTGAACTTATTTTTAGATACTTTCTTTCAGTTTGAAACCACCACATGCCCTACATCCAGAGTTATCCATAAAATATAATGTATTCAATTTAGATATTGATAGCGATGATGATAAGTACCATTTTGATCAGTTTGGCTGTGGGGAAGTGTGGGGAAGATAGGAGTATTATTTGGTAAATTTCACACTTCATCCGGGAGAGAATACAGCAAATCTGTCAAATTTAGTATTTTTTTTTTTTGAATGGGATTCGCCATAATATTGTTAAGTATCCCAACTATATTATATAATATGTAGTGCAAGTTTTCAATATTCGATAGAACTAAATAAACCGATTTGTGGTTCCTAATATAACACAAAATGGAAACCATAAAATATTCATTTTTATAGGATGGGTGGGCAAAATGTCAGTGGACGAACGTATTTGAATTTTTTCTAAGAACTTAGTCAAGGATGAGCCTTAATATTTGAACCACAGCAAGGTTTAAATGAATTCTAATTTATGCAATAACCCCGGTATACCGTTTAAAAACTTTGATTTGAGCCTGTCCATAGTGTTGTAAGCGCTCGCTATACGCGTCACCTTACACCCTAGTTACTTCACGTGACATCATTAACATCCCTCGTTGGCGTTATCTGTTAATTACCCTGAAATTCAAAACATTTTCATCTCACTAGCATTAAAATCCTAAAACATGCATCGCACTAGCATGAAACCAATAAATTTCTTTCCTAAATTATCTTGGTTACTTTTTCTCACAAAATTTCTCCAAAGCAAATGTTAGTATCTCGGATTTCACCTTCTAAATTATTTACGCCAACGTAAACAATTTCCTCGCGATGAGTTTAAAGTACTTGAACGCATATGAATTATGCGATTTTAAAATATTTTTGTCAGGAAAACCAATAATGCCGACGCAAGCGATTTACGTTTTTTGTGATGAGTTCAAAGTACTTGAACTCATACGATTTAATCACTTTTCCCCTTAAATCGATTCTTGCTGAGAATAGCATCTTTTTCACTTATCGAAGAAATTGATTGGCCGATAGATTTTTACTTTGAATTTTTTCAATAAATCGATGGAGGGAGAACTTAAATAAATTCAGTTGATGTTGCTAGGAACAGGCAGAGTTTTCCTAACTTTTGAAGTGATCTGAAGAGTCCCCCTACCAGAGGTAAGGCCTTCAGATCTCTAGAAAAAGAAAATCAAAAAGTTAAATAAAAGTTTGTTGTATTAAGTGTACAAAGTTGATTAATAAAGTTCATACATAGTGTACAAAAGTTACAAAAGTGTTTAAACAAATAAAATTGGGACTGGTGATCTTCTCTGTAGAAAGCACTCCCCAGTCCTTGGGTATTTCATAAAAACCCAGAACATTTTGGTGGCAGCGGTTGAGGATCTTTATTAAAATAAAAATACGATCCCAGCTATTCAAATTAAGGTAACCTAAGCCAGGCGCTCAGAGGTTATCCAACGTTGTCTAAGACAACCCAATCTCAAGACAGGCTCTAGAGATTGTGCAAAAAATTTTTGAGTAAAAAGAACTCAGTAAACAACCTAGAAGGAAACAATTATCAATGGACCCCCAGGAGGAAGCTCGCCAAATTGAGGAGCAGCTAAAAGAATTTTACAAACCAGCTGGAGAGGACGACGAAACAAAAGATTTCACGGAGTTCATCACATTAAAAAAACGACTGGAAGAACTTAAAATGTAAGGTGTTTGTTTGTATTACATATTTTTCAAATATATTTAGTATATCTCACATTAAATTTGCTTAAACTTGCCTAGATGCAAAAAATATACATATATATATATAATTAAGAGTGCAGAATTCAGAAAATTTAAGAAAGGTTGCGGAAATTTTAAGTGAATTTGTTTAAGAAAAAGTGTAATGATTGCGTACTATCTTTTGTGAGTCCCAAGAGTGTACTTACTCGAGTTGTTTTTGTCTAAATAAGTGAGTGGGTTTTTTTGTTTCTCTCTTTTTACAATTCATCAAGTGATTCGGTCTTAAAGTAAAATTCCATTGTTGTCTATCCAATTCTCTCAAAAAGAATAAAGAACGGCACCATACGAACCCGACGGAATAGTTACACTAACCGGCAGCCTGCTTTTGCTAATGCGAAACGCAAAAGGCGAAGCTTTAGTTGTCCTCCGGCTACTCAGGCCCCCCAATTAAAAATGGCTGAAATAAAAATTTCTCTTTCCGATGCCCGGAATATGATACCGGATTTCGATGGCAGCCCCAATGAATTAGATCGATTCATTAATTGCTGCAAGATTCTCTTTGACACCACAGAGGGGGAAGCTGATAAAAAGCTTTTTCTTAGTGTCGTGAAAACCAGAATAATCGGTCCTGCATACGAAGCATTGAAGCATCGAGATTTTAAAGATTGGGTAACTCTAAGGGAATTCCTTGAGGACCAATTCTTAGATAGACGCCCAAGAGTAACGGTTCAGGCCGAGCTCCTGCGTCTCAAACAAAACTCCAGGGAAAGCATCGATGAATTCGCACAAAGGTTAAGTAAACTTTTGTGTGAACTAAATAACGTCACATCCCAGAACGTAACCGACGCGGTAGCAAAAAAGTTTTTATTAGAAGAGAATGAGTTAAATGCAATCAAGACCTTCGAAGACGTCCTGCGAAGTGAACAGTTACGTGTAATTGTTAAATCCAAAGGCGAGACAACTTTACGTAAACTCGTCCTTTATGCTTCAGAGCATGCAATACGTCTCGAAAATTTTGCAAAGCCCAGTGAAACAAACAAGTCAATTCCAACTTGCGATATTTGTGGTAAAAGAGGCCACATGAAGAACACCTGTTTCCGTAACAAGGTCATCCCATCATTTCACCCTACTGGTCCTCATATAAAGAGGGAAGTTCATCGATTGAACTTCAGTTATTGCAAAAAACCTAATCACCATAGGAGTGAATGTAGAACTCGGATTCAAGACGAAAGAAACAGAAACCAAGAGATATATAGATCTAATAATAATAATCAAACACGAATATTTCCCGCTTCTCGGAATATACATCCGACTCCAGCTAGGCAGGTCAGATGGAATATGTTAATGGATTATGGATCGGAAAACGATCAACCGCGGATGGAGGGCACCGGCGACTCCACCCGTGTAACAGAAGCCGTGATACACCAAAACTCAGAACACTGATTCGAGTTCCAATAATAATTTCGAGAAATGCAATTCTCATTACATTGCCCTTATCAAACTCAAGAAAAAAATACTCCACACTTCTAATAGACACTGGAGCTGAGGTCAGTCTTTATAAACTCAAATTGGTGACAGACTCTACCCCAATATATCAAGACCTCAAGTGCGAAATTACTACTCTTTCCGGGAATAGCCTTAATTCAGTAGGAATTTCATACTGCAATTTAAAAATGCAAAATAACTCTATACAGCACCCATTTCATCTCATTAAGGAAGACATTTTAATCCCCTACGATGGATTACTAGGAAACGATTTTCTAACGCGACACAGATGTGTAATAAGTTACGAAGAAAGCTACTTGGAGCTCAGTATAATCAACGAAACACACAACGGGTGTACTCAGACTGGCAAATTACAACCAGCAAAAATAGCCTCAGAAGGCAAAACAAATTTAAAATTCGCGGAAATTCGAAATTCGGAATGTAAGAATTCAAACGAAAATTTCACTACGCATATAAATGCTGACATTTTGGTTAATACAGACCCTTTTAAGCCCGAATCGGACTCGAGGAAATTACGTTCGGTAAATAGGAATCCAAAGAGAACAGACATCTCAAACCAAATGGTGGATTCCATTGCCTATGTGAACAGTAATTTACAACCTATGTCCAAGACCCAAAGAATGGAAACCGAGGATACTACAAGTGGTGTAAACATATCTCTTCCACCAAGATCCCAAAAGGTTGTAGAAATCCCTTTAGAAAAACAAACAAATTTATTTTGTGTGCACAAAGAAATTAAACCCGGAGTATATTTGGGTAATGTTCTAACCAAGCCAAGAAATGGGAAAGTACGAATTCTATTATTAAATTTAAATGAAAATGAAATCACTCTCCCTTCGAGCGAAGTAAATCCTGAGTGGGAAGATCCACAGGATTATGATTTACTCCCAATAGGCCCTGATAATACTATCGGCCATGACCGCCTCAAGAAACTAGAGGAAATTATTCATTTAAATCACTGTAATAAGGAAGAAAGGCTATCCGTTCTAGATATATGCCGTCGTTACAATGAAATATTCTTCCTACCAGGAGACAAACTCTCTTGTACTGAGGTTACTTCACATAAGATACCAACGTTATCTGATAAACCTCCTATATACATAAAGCCATATAGACTTCCGGAGTCACAGAGGCAAGAAATAAACCGCCAAATAGACCAGATGCTGGAAGAAGAAATAATAAGCCCCAGTAAAAGCCCATGGAATTCCCCGCTCCTTCTAGTTCCCAAAAAATCAGATAGTGAAGGGAACAAGAAATGGAGAGTCGTAGTGGATTTCCGAAGGCTAAATGATATAACAATGGGAGATGCTTACCCTCTGCCCAACATAACTGATATATTGGACCAACTCGGAAGATCCAAATATTTCAGTACGTTAGATTTAGCCAATGGGTTCCATCAAATACCCATGGATGAAGAAAGTAAGGAAAAAACGGCATTCAGCACCCCATACGGGCACTATAAATATAACAGAATGCCTTTTGGATTGAAAGGAGCTCCAGCCACCTTCCAAAGGCTTATGAACTCTGTACTTACGGGACTGCAGGGCTTACACTGCTTCGTGTATCTTGACGACATAGTCATTTACGGATACAACTTGAGGGATCATAATAAAAAACTAACTGAAGTTTTCGAAAGACTTCGAGAAAGTAACCTCAAGCTGCAGCCCGAGAAATGTCATTTTCTCCAAAGAGAAATCGCTTATTTGGGACATGTCGTTTGCTCAGATGGCATACATCCTGATCCATCAAAGATCGAAGCCGTAAAAACATATCCTACCCCAAAGAAAGCAAAAGATATCAAAGCATTTCTGGGCTTCGTAGGCTACTATAGGCGATTTATCTCTAACTTTGCAAAAATTGCACAGCCTCTCACTAAGCTACTAAAAAAGGATACTCCCTTCAAATGGGACTCCTTCTGCGAGGAATCCTTCAAAATATTAAAGAAAAATCTCATAACCGCTCCAATCCTCGCATATCCGCAGTTCGATAAAAAATTTTTTATCACTACCGATGCAAGCGATATAGCTTTAGGAGCCGTCCTGTCGCAGCAGGGAATAGATGGAGAACATCCTATATGTTATGCAAGTAGGACCCTAAACCCCGCTGAAACTCGGTACTCTACCATAGAAAAGGAACTGCTCGCCATCGTGTACGCTGTAGAGCAGTTCAGACCTTATGTATATGGCAGAACGTTTACCATTCTAACCGATCACAAGCCCTTAGTCTGGCTAATGAACCTAAAGGACTGCTCCTCCCGACTTATGCGCTGGAGGATACGGCCAGAGGAGTACGATTACGAAATTTCTTATAAGGCAGGAAAGCTCAACAGAAATGCCGATGCACTGAGCCGAATTATACCGGAAAACGATAGAGAAATTCAAAATAAAGTAGTAAATATGTTGACCAGACAACAAGCAAAGTGTGCGAAGAATGACGAAAGTGACACCGATATCGATGAATGGTTCAATAATTACTTAACGTCAATTCACTCTGAGGAAGATGCCCCCATAATAGTGAACACAAGCCATTTAACGGATGTTAAAAATGTCAAATACAAATTTTATCTTCTATCAGACAACGATCAGAAAGAAATATTGTCTCTTAAGAAGGAAATTCCCCAGTTGGAAAAAAAATTGAAAGAGAAAACTTTTATAATAGAACCAACAAAGAAGTGCACATATGTATTAGCGCTAATTAAACTACCTCTTAAGACGAAATCTGATTCAACGACACTTCTAAAAGCCTGCAGAAAAATACAGGATTTTCATACCCAACAAAAACTTAAGGAAATGCACATATATATTTCACACACAGACTCAAACACCCTTTCTGAGATAAAAACTGTACTCAGGCATACATTTCAAACAGTCAACATAACAATATATCTATCCGAGGTATTAACTCTGACAAACCCCAAAGATATTACGGATGTCCTAAAAACTTATCATGAGTCCCCTTTTGGTGGACACCAGGGAATAAAAAGGACCATAAAACGGATTCGGAAATCCTATAACTGGGCAAGCTTGCGGAGGGACGTTGAAGAATTCATAAAAAAATGCCCCTCATGCCAGACCAATAAGAATACAAAGATCCCTATGAAAATAACGACAACCAGTTCAAGGCCATTCGAAAAAATTTTTCTGGACATAGTTGGTCCTCTTCCTATTAGTCATAATGGAAACAAATATTTGCTCACCTTCCAAGACGATCTTACCAAGTATTCTGATGCCATCCCTTTGGCAAGTATAGAAGCACGAGTCGTCGCAGAAGCCTACATTACAAAAATAATCTGCCGACATGGTGTGCCAGACTCTATCTTAACAGATCAAGGTTCGAATTTTATGAGCGAGATGTTTTCAGAAGTATGTAAATTATTGAAGATCAAAAAACTTCAAACTACACCTTAACACCCCCAAAGCAACGGAGCTCTGGAACGATCCCACAGAACCCTCGCTGAATATTTGCGACACTACGTCAACAGAGACGTATCAACTTGGGATTCTTGGATACCCTATTCTATGTTCGTATATAATACGACACCACATTCAAGTACCAACTACACCCCACACGAGCTTCTCTATGGTTTCGCAGCTACCATTCCATCACCACTGAAGTCCGAACCAAAAACCTGTTATAATTATGAGAACTATGCAAATGAGTTAAAGGCCCGGCTACAGCACGGCTACAGGATAGCTAAAGAAACTCTTCTCAGTCAAAAGGAAAAGAGCAAATCCAGTTATGACAAATATTCAAAACCAAAAACTTTCAGTATCGGAGAAAAAGTGCTCTTAAAAAACTACGCTCGTAAGAACAAATTCGATCCTCTTTGGTCCGGCCCTTACGAGATAATACAAATAAATTCTAGTGAAAACACGACAATCAAAGTTAAAAATAAAAATAAAACAGTGCATAACAACAATCTTAAGGCATTTATTGACTGAATAAACAAAGAAAAACATATTGCAGGTCAATAATATTCATCCTCCTCACCATTATTGGGAGCGTATCCATGGTATGTGCAGAAGACCCCGTGACAATTACGAAGCTTAACACTAACTCCGGCATCTACTTCGAAGAAGTGGGAGACGTTGGGCTATACAGCTATGAATGGAAAGCCATTGTCTACTTCGATTTAAAAAACTTGCTGTATGAAACCACACTTCTACAGAAATATGCGTCACATATTTCCACACTTTGTGATAAAATAGGCTCACAGGTGGAAGAGCTAAAATACTGTCAAGGAGTAGCACAAGTTATTAATACAACAATGTCTGATATTGGGCTCAGGGAACAATTGCTAAAACCAGGTAACACGCGAGCAAAAAGAGGGCTATTTAACGCTATAGGGAGTGTAAGCAAAACGTTAGATGAGAACGATGCAAAGAATTATGAGGAAAAGATAAATAATTTAACTTATAACAATAATTACCTATTAGACCTTATCAAAAACCAAACCCTTATTTTGGAAAGCACAACAAACGTCTTTAATAAAACTAGATTTAACATCAAAAACCAGGTCGATCACATCGAGGAAAAACTAAAAAGGTTTAGGGACACCCTAGTTACATTCAATAAAGAGGTTGACACACATAGGGTAGTAATCGAATGGGAGACTTTAGTCTCTCATGTCACTCTCGTTCTAATGCGTCACCAATACACACTTAACCACCTCGTGGACCTATTAATAGACGTTAGACACGGCAAACTGCATCCTTCCATAATTACACCTATCCAAATCAAACAGTTGCTCCTTGATATACAAGACAATTTACCTCCAAACACTATTTTGCCGATTTCCCAAACTGAAAATCAAATTGTACAACTTTACCAAATTAGCCATGTCAGTACAGCAACTATAAATAATAAAATTATTTTTGAAATTAAAATACCACTCCCATCTACTACTAGCTACCAACTATTTAAAGTCATACCATTGCCAATTCCCAATACAAAACAACATATATTTAATTATATCCAACCATCAGTAGAGTATCTGCTCATTGATCTTAGCCGTGAACACTATTACCCTCTCAACAAACTCGATTTGAGTAATTGTGTGACCAATAATCTTGCTTACTATCTTTGCCGTATAATACACCCTATATTTAACTCACGCTCAACCCAAAGTCTGTGCGAAGTAAAACTTCTTCAACATGTAACTAAAATACCTCAAGATTGCGATATTCGCAGTTTGCCCGCGACAAACTATTGGATACAGTTATCACAACCGAACCATTGGCTTTTTGTTCTCAACGCACAAAACACCCTCGATGCCATATGCGGAAATACAGTCACTCCAATACATATCAACGGAAGCGGTATATTAAAAATAACGCCAGGTTGTTATATTAGGTCTAAAGAATTAACTCTTGAATCACACAATACCCAGACATCTCGTACAAATAGCTTCTACCTACCCTCTATAAATATTTCGCAAAATATATCGGTCATCCCTGACCTAAATCAACATCTCATACAAATGAATACCCAACACAAGTGCTGAAATACCATAATGACAACGACCTCAAAGCAATAAGCGAAGCTCTCGCAAAACAAAAGCAATATGAGAACCAGGGATTCCCCATGCCCACAAAACATGACGTACATCAATACACGATAAGCTACATTACCGTGGCAGCAATTATTGCCCTTACAATTATGATATTATGGAAGAAACTGACGTGTAATTGTCTAAAGAAAACAAAAACTCACTAGATATGAAACCTGAACCTTTTCCCGGCTCTAGCCAACCACTTAAATTAACATTGGAAAGAAAAACGAGTAAGAGCACTGGGACAGATAAGCCGTAATGTAAACAACGTTACACATATATATATTCATATTATTAAATTTACGTACATATCTATATATCTAGCTATTTGAAATAAAAAAAAAAAAAACAAACAAAAAAAAAAAGAGGTAGAAGAAAGCCCGATTTTTCATACATATATATTCATATTATCATACTTACATACATTTATATATCATAGCGATAATTTTCGATTTAATTAAATGGTATTAGAAGAAAAAAAAAACAACAGAAAATTTTTTACGTAAACCTTATTATTGTTTGTTGATTTAATTTACTATAGTTAGTTTAAAATATAAATATATTATTAGTCATACTTACTCTTAAAAAAAAAAAAAATGTACAATATAATAGAATACATCAGCTGAATTTTGCGGATTCTTCCTCTAATCCGTAACACAAGTACATTCATTTAATTTTATTCCTTTTTATTCTTGGCAACGAAAGTTCATTCACAGAATGCAACTTTCTTTTCTAAGGGGGATGGTGTTGTAAGCGCTCGCTATACGCGTCACCTTACACCCTAGTTACTTCACGTGACATCATTAACATCCCTCGTTGGCGTTATCTGTTAATTACCCTGAAATTCAAAACATTTTCATCTCACTAGCATTAAAATCCTAAAACATGCATCGCACTAGCATGAAACCAATAAATTTCTTTCCTAAATTATCTTGGTTACTTTTTCTCACAAAATTTCTCCAAAGCAAATGTTAGTATCTCGGATTTCACCTTCTAAATTATTTACGCCAACGTAAACAATTTCCTCGCGATGAGTTTAAAGTACTTGAACGCATATGAATTATGCGATTTTAAAATATTTTTGTCAGGAAAACCAATAATGCCGACGCAAGCGATTTACGTTTTTTGTGATGAGTTCAAAGTACTTGAACTCATACGATTTAATCACTTTTCCCCTTAAATCGATTCTTGCTGAGAATAGCATCTTTTTCACTTATCGAAGAAATTGATTGGCCGATAGATTTTTACTTTGAATTTTTTCAATAAATCGATGGAGGGAGAACTTAAATAAATTCAGTTGATGTTGCTAGGAACAGGCAGAGTTTTCCTAACTTTTGAAGTGATCTGAAGAGTCCCCCTACCAGAGGTAAGGCCTTCAGATCTCTAGAAAAAGAAAATCAAAAAGTTAAATAAAAGTTTGTTGTATTAAGTGTACAAAGTTGATTAATAAAGTTCATACATAGTGTACAAAAGTTACAAAAGTGTTTAAACAAATAAAATTGGGACTGGTGATCTTCTCTGTAGAAAGCACTCCCCAGTCCTTGGGTATTTCATAAAAACCCAGAACAATAGCACTGTTCGAAAGATAAGGGAAAACTCGTGAAAAAAGTTTTATTCATAACCCGCATTGATCCAATATATGTACATATTTAGAAATATGGAAAATCAGCCAACCGCATGTAAATAGAGAGAGAATTATTAAAATATTTGGGAAACAGGATTGCTATGAAAAACGCGTGTTTTATGTATTGTTCTATACATTCGGTTAGCTTACTTTTATTAAACAGTATTTCCAGTTATTTTGTAAAATTTTTAGATTTTATAGAAGGGGAAGCGTTCATATAACTAAATATTTTTTCCATAATAAATAAATTCAAATTTGTCAGGCAGGTTAGATCTGTATGCTTGAATTAATACATGAGATACATATCGCAAAGAGATAATCACAAATATTTATTCGAAGGGAACTGATCCCTTTGATTTTAGGCAGCCACATTTAATTTGTTATCTTCAGTCATAAACTTTCCGGGTAAAAGTTTGACGAGCAACTATCGCACAATTGGGTAAATATATGAATGATGTCCTTTTTCCTACACTCGAACTACGTAATTTTTTTTCGTAAACGAGAATTTATATATTTTCCTGACATTTCAATTTGTCTTCTCCAATAAGGGCCATCATTTTTCCAACCTACTTAATGTACACTGGGAGTAGACTATGATTTAAGAGATCCCCGAAGTGTGTTAAACAACAGAAGAAAATATTCTCGTTATTTGCGTGATTGTATCTTTAGGTTTTTTATCTTATTTTTGTATTTTCGTAAACAAGCAAGATGAATATTCAAGAAAAGATTTAAGATAACTTCATTTTCGGCAACTTTAATATTTTTATTCAGTATTATATAAACATGTTTCGCCCTTGGTATTTTTATTTATTATTTATTTACTATACTCTAAACTTCATTAAAAATTATTTTCGGGGACCCAGGTCTTATTTTATATAAAGGAAAAACATATTAGCATTTGAAATAAAGCATTAGTGAGATTTAGTAGTAGGACCTCAGACGTTTTGAATAAATGTATTATTTTGGTTCCATGGCTCTGGCTCACCAAGAGAAACGATTCGAAGTTGATTCACTATGCGGCGTGTTCCACATAACGTCTTCAATTGATATCGAAAATGTATAGCAATATCATCAAAGAAATACTAACAAAAGTTATCCGTTATAAGCTAGGGTACCTTTTTGTATAATATATCTTTTAAAAGACACGAAAAAAGATATTTTCAATTATGTCTTTTTCATCCTCACTGAGTATATATTTTGGCGACATTGATAAAAAATTATTGTCAATAAAATACAGTAACTCAACAGAGACTAAAATGCTCTTTATGAACAATTGTTTATACAAATCGAAGGCCATTTTTTCGTAGTTTAATAATATATATATATAATATGATAGTAATATATACCTATATATAATAAATATATAATATATATAATTGCATATTTGATAAGATAAAAAGGGTAAAAATAAAGAAACTAAAAAGTCTGGAAAGTAAATATTGGCAGAACGGTATTAAAAACTGTGTTTATGTCATACGCAATTATACTGATATTTAAATACCAATTGAAGCTAAGAGAATTCTGGAAGAATCTCCCAAAATGCGTGTTCCTCTAACAAAAAAGAAGCCATGATATCAAATATAATCAAAGATATAGAATTCAATATATCGATAACAGATAACACAGACCAAGAAAAAGGAAATATGAGAAGAAAAGTGGTTAATATTATTCCAATTCTTATAATAATGTTAATCGTTTTGACCAATAATGGTTATAATAGAACAAAAATGTTTTGAGAAAAAAAAATATATTGATATCTACATATACTTAATAGTGCTAAGGGCAATTCAACAGTAATCATGATAAACAAGAATACAGCACAGATACGAATCAATATAAAATAATTGAAAAAGATCCGACATTTAAATTTCAGCACAGAACTACACTCTAGATTAATAAATTACACACACATAAATACATCTCATAGGAATAGAATGAAAAAATTCAATGTTGTCCAGCAAATTTGTATGGGATGAGAAAAATCACAAACAAGGACTAGCTACTGTATGAAACCGGTGGGTTCTTGTATTAAAACCCCAGCGTCTAATTTGTCAGTATTTCTACAGAATAGTATAATGCATTATACTAAGGCATTTGAGTTTAATGTGATCAATTTCATACAGTTGGTACCTAGTATCCGTGACTTTATGCTACACACTGATTATATTTTGATTTCACTTGACGTGATATCATTATTTACCAACATCCCTAATATCATTCACACACTATACTTTTAATTATCTCATTAAATTAATTAATGTGACGATCACACAGAGAAAAATTAGGAGTGATTTTAACTCCGAAATGGTGTCGAATAGAGTCCATCCCTTTGGACACTCTTTTATTTTTATCCTTCCGGATGAACAGAACTGTGTCTTCTCATTCACTCCTAAAAGCGTTAGAAACATATCCTTATAGAATGAATAAAAATAAAAGGTTATTTAAAATAATTTTATCCACAATAAAGACAATTTTTTATAGGAAAAGAAGAGAAAGTTTACGAATTTGTACATTTTAACTAGAGAACTTTCTCTATTTATTAACTCCTAAATTAATGGAGAGTTAACTTTACACCCAATTCCAATTATACCTTCAGTACGATTTGTCGTGAAAATTACAATATGTATGTACGAATGTACATACATATCACAAAAAAGCTTTCGCGATAAGAAGAGCGCGCCGCGAAAATACATTGTATGTATACGCGCGCGGCAATTCTAATCGTCGTGACGGTGGCTGATGTTTATAAAAGCGTCAAATTTCAAGCCTCCGTCCAACGAAAAATATTCTCGACTTGTTTAATCAAGTCCAGAATAAATGAAAATTTTCTCAGGGTGAAAATGCAACTATGCATTTTCTACCCTGAACGAAGGCTCTTGATCGCGACAAAAGTGATCAAGAGCCGAGTTGGATTTTTAATTTGGTTAACGGCGGTTCGGTAGTCGGATTTTAAAAAGAAAGCGAGTTGAATTAAAAATAGCAGGGTTGAATTTTCGCACTTGGTTCGGCGCGGTCTCGGTTGTGGTAAAAAGTGTACAAAAACAAAAGTAGCTTTTGTTTGAAGTTAAGAAAAGAAGTTTTAAATAAAAATTACAAATAAAGAAACAGAGTGTAATTAAAGTGATCCCCGAATTCAAAGTAATATATATATATATATAACATTAGAAAAAATTCGTCTATCCGGCTGGGTACTAGATCTTTCAAAACGTACTATATTAAACTTTGACCCCCCACAGGGGGTGTAGTATACCTTCAAATTTTTTGCAAAACCATAAGCGTATGTAGGACGTTGAGATATTTCGATCTACATACCAACTTTTTTAGTACGACACTGTTTTCTTTTCGAAATGTAGTACTAGATCACCTAATTTTCAAATGGACATAACTCAGTACGGTTAGGTCCAATCGGGAAACGGGTTTCTCTTTTCGCTTTATCTTATTAATTGCTATAATTCGTGGAAGGAAAATTTTTTAAGACGATTAGTAGTTTTAGGGAGGGGGGGGGGTGGATATCCACCCAATTTTTCCAACAGCTTTATTTTTGTTAAATTAAAATCTTTCCTTATGAAAAGTTAAACACGAATACAACTTTCGAAATACTATTAGCCGATATAAATTTTTATTGATTTTTATGAAATGGGCGGGGGTGGGAGGTGCCGATTTCAATGACACTAGATCAAATAATAGATATCTATGGTGGCCATTTTTTGACGTGCTTAGATTTTCGAAGTTCGATAATTCTTAGTACTAAACTTCAGATTTTTCGAAAAAATCGAAGTTTTTTCAATGCCAGATTATACTATTATTCATTTATCAATTGCAATATAATAGACCGTTAAAACTTAACTAAGGTAACAAGTTTTATTAATCGAAAAAAAATCGAAATTTCGAAATTCCTACCAGCGCACCAAGAACATTTATTTTGGGGTGGTAAAATTCGGTCTTTTCTTAATTATCCTAAAAAGTTTTCCCTCCAACCGCTCCAATTTTTCATACGTTCCATATGCGTTGGTATAAGGTCCACCTTTTCCGGGGAGGAGGAATTTTTTCCGGGGAAGGGGGAGAATTTCTCCGAACAAAACTGTAAAAAACCCGTATCTCCTTCCCCCACCTCCCTTATACTTCTCCTTAAAATTCCCCCTACCCCCTATATCTTGCCCCTCTTTACCAGGCAGATACCGCCAAATATACACTCCCCCACTTTCCCCTCACGAAACTGAATTTTGGTTTTCCACGTACAATTGTACTATTAGTAAATATTCTATTCCAACATGTCACACCGCTAAAAGCTACCTTTACTAACTAAATTTTTTTCGTGGGTAGGTGGCAGATTTCCCTGAAGAAAAACTGAAAAACTATCGTTTTGTCTTTCCCCGCACCCCCTTATAAAACCCCTAAAAATTCTCCCTACTCCTCTAACGGCTGCCCCTCCCCATTCCCTAAATACCTCACAAACATCTTTCCCCCCTTAGTCTTCACATTTCCCGCGGTTGGTACCCCCGGCGGGAAGTACTTCTTATACAGAATGTTGCATATCAAACGAAAGGTCTCGGCGAGTACTATGGGGCGGTGTAATATCTATAAGCTCTACACGCCGGGTGGGGGCGTTCTGGGGGGGGGCACTGGATACAGTGATTAGTGCGACATGAAGTTGGATCGCAACAATAATCTGCAATCCACCTCACCTTTCCTTCCTCCCTAATTTTTGAATTGCTGAATTCACATTTTTGCTAAGCTTATGCCACCTCTCGGCACTTTCTTGAAATATTTATAACATTATATTATAGCCACATTAATCCTTCTACAATTTTTCACAATTTATTTCATGCTAAGGGGACCATCCTTCCCCTATTCCCCTCATTAAGGGGTAATGGAAAATAGAAAAATTTAAAAATAAAATCCAGACATTGCTCCACTCTTTTCTTCATAACTTCAATCCCTCAGTTCCTTTTCTTTTCTCTTCATATAGTAGCTAACCCATCCCCCCATCCCACGCCAGTCGTCTTCCGCTCCTCCACTCACAGCGCAGCGTAGCAAGCGGGGACCAAAATCAGTTCCTGGAAATTATGTGGATATGTGCTTTACATTATTAAGAAATAGTCATTAACCTCTTTAAGTACATTTACTTCCAACTAAATTTTTTTAGGTAAAGCACCCAGAAAGCAAATCTTCCTCTCTACTGATTGTGAGTATTCTTCCTCATTAAACTCCGTTTTAACAGCTACATCTCGATAGAAATCTGAATGGATTATCATTTACACAGAAGAAAAGACACATAAATTATATAAAGTACAACATTTATTCAGGGAAGTTATTTTGAAACACAAAATTTCCTAACAACTTCTACAAATATGTGACAAAATATTGTAAAAAAACAAAAAATATGGTTTTGTTTTAATTTCACATATAAAATGGTATGAATTGGAATAATCGGAAACACATTTCATTCTGTTTTACTTTCGTTTTCAACAGTTAAATTTATTGCATTGAAAATGCCACAATAATTGCGATTTGGTTAAACTCCGTAATTTTGAAAGCTTTTTATTATAAAGTCTTTATCGTACGAAGCCACTTTGAATCAATATATTAAGGACGGAATCATCAAGATCTACGCTTTTTTTTGTCACACAAATATAAATTTTCTTTTCAACGGAGATTTTAAACATATTCACTACTTCAGCCAAAATATCTATAATTCTGACTTTTTCTTCACTTGATTTCACAGCAAATGATCGATGTACAAACATTTGAATTAAAAATGACACCGAGCTGAGTGAAATACCCGGTTTTTTCCCAGAAAGTCCGCACGTTCCCGCATGCAACAGAATTCTATCCATTTGGTGTAAAATTAAAATCCTAAAGAATACAAAACAAACCGCCATGAATAAAACCGTTATCTATTTTTTGCTTGGAAATTTTATTTTCTAAGTTTTATCCCTTTGGATATAAATGTAATTTTATCCGACCAGATAGATACAATTAAAAAATAAATACACCTTATTTGTTTAAATTTTGTATCAATACCGATATAATCGAAATCACAAAGTCAAATTTTTCTCTGTGTATAGTAGCCCTGACACATTTGTACCTAATTAAATATGTTTAAAGACAAAGTGAATGTGAACTTACTTAAACTTTAAATGTGAAATATCAAATTTTTGAAGATTGATGAGTAAACTGACAACTCTCTCAAAACTACTTCGTATCGTAAGTTAAAATTTGTCACCAATATGACTTAGAGGTCAAAAGTCATATAGTTGGGACTCTTCCAAAACACATAAAAAATTAGTCCACTACTACTCCCTCATATATATTCATGGTTGCTTGTTAATATAATATGTATTTAAGTATAGCTGCTAGTGACTATTATACAGTTTCTGATAATCATAATTAAAGCTGCATTAATAAAATTAACTTAGAAGTCATGTCAGTGTAGTCGGATCGTCATGAAGTGAAATGTAAAAGTAAAAAAAAATTATTTTAGCAATTAAATTCTTGTAAACTGGTGAGTAGGAATTGTCCAAATTATCGAAGTAAAGTGAAAATAAAATTGTTTTTTTTTTCATACAAATGTACCTACCGAACATCCAATATTTGTACTTGCACTTCAGAATACATCAAACAATGCTAGCGTGAAATAAATAAATAAATGTAAATAAAATTAGCTTAATTATTTAATATAAATAATTGAATTTAATTTTTGTACTACATACTATACATATGCCATACACTTTCTTGTTTGCCTAGGTGAGTACTATCATCTTCTGCTCTATTGACCTCCTAGGCGGAAACACCCTGTATGTACAAAAACACTATAAATAGTGGTAAGAGATTGATGAGTCTTCTAGCTTTGATAATGTCATGTGCCTACTTTGTTCTACTAATACTAGACTATCTATTTCCTGTACAAAAATAGGATGCTATCTAACAGCCGTAAGTTTTTTTTTAGATTAATGCGATGCTCCTTATATGATGATTGAATTTTTAACGTGTAATTTTAATTATTGTAATTCCTATTGGTAATTTTTCTTGGGGTATTGTATAAACATTTTTAAGATTTTTACTGCTGTCCAATGAATTATTTTGTAAGTATTTTTAGAGCCCTGATGAAATAAAACGGGGAATGTGGGCGAAAGGAAAAAGTTATTTTGAAATCCCATACCAGCTATATATAGTAACAGTATCTCCTAATATCTGAGATTCCCCATTCCATTTTCATATAAATTATAATTACGTTTTTTTTTATTGTTCGTGTAAATTTTCGAATAATGCGCAATTATATCGTACGTAGCTGAATATACAGAGAGTATATTCATGAAAAATAAGGCAAATGGAAGAAGAAGAAACAAATATTTGATTCAATCCTAAATTAAGAGCTAATTCTTACACTAATATATGTAGGAAATTGCTGACATATTGTTGAGTACAGTATGGAAGTCTCCGTTTACTATATCTGCGGGAATTTTTGAAGGCAAACTCGTTTAATTTTCGGTAGGTATATCAATTTCCCTCTAAGTTTATTTGCAATTGTTCAATGTGATATCCTCAGTACCAAAGTTGTACCTACAGCAGTAGCAGTTGTAGGAATGATCTAGGTAACTAGAGGGTCCCAAACATCTTTATGCAAAAAATCGTAAAATGTTATCGATATAACTATTAGGAATATGAAGGAATAAAATTAAGTTGATTCACTGGTTTAGAAAAAATACGTTTAAGTCATATTGGCAAAATTGCAGCTATAATGAATGTATAATAAAACACTTCGCTACAGCTCTATATTATTCCATATCGAGGAAGAACCATGTATCTAAGCCACTCGATATGCTTTTGAAAGTCCCCGAAATTCACACTAAGTTAAAATCTTCAAAAAACAAAAAGAAACCAGCTCAACACCTTATATTCACAGATTCAAGGAAAAATGTGCGTCAAGACTAAAATTAATTAAGTATGTTCAATTTTATAACATACTATAATAACTTTTTCTGGCTTCTAATAGATTTAGCTCCAAATTAAAAAAATAATAATAATGTAAATTGGTTAATATGTTGCCGAGATATATCTTTATATTTGTTCATGAGCACCTCACGCTGCGGCTCGATCTGTTCAACTTAAAAAATTAATATCTCTTAAACAAGCAGTGTTAGAAAAATGTTTTAAAATCAACAAAAATGTGTATCCAAATATTAAAATAAAAGATATTAACTGTTTTTCAATTTTCGATCTATTGATATTATTCACCAAGCGATTCATATAGTTCGTCAAAGATCTTGTCCTTGAAAAGCTCTTGCGCATGAGCAACTTAAAAATTTCTGAGCCTGTATGCCATTGCTTCTTCGATAATTAATTTTTCAATTTCACGTTTAACATTTTCTCAGTGATTTCCAATCTTATAAGCTATTGCTAAGAATTTATTGCCTTTTTTGGATTCATGATCTTATTTTTTTTTTTTACAATTTAGCATCAAATTACTACCGAAGTCCAATGGGACATTTAGTTAAGCCAATTGACACTAATTTCTACAATCTTTGTCTGGAATTAAGCATAAAAGAGATTTAACCCACAGGGGAGCTTATTTTTTCTGAATATTTTTTACGCAAGCTCACAGGGTACTTGGACCTAGTCGGATTGCCGCCATAATGACTCAATTTGATATACAATTTTTTGCTTGGCTAAGTGAGTGCTATCACTTCCTTGCCTATGGATCCCCATGGTGGAAATAACCTGCATGCACACAGAAAAATATGCAATAGATTTTACAAAAAATGTAATTAAATCGATTAAAATTGCAATTGATTTTGAGACTGTTACAGTGTAATAGATATTACTATATAAAGTATTACACTGTAATGAATTTTTTGTATTACAGTCTAATGACTTTTATTGCAGTCTGACAATAAAATATATTACTGCAAAGTAAAATATATTGCTTTGGCTGTAATGAAAATAATAAATAAAATAAAATACACAAAAATATCTCTCTACAAATTTTGTTACATAGAGTACAAAATCTATATCAATATTATGTAGCAAATGAGAAAATATTTAATGCCTTATTCTTTGACAAACATCGTTATAAGTACAAATTCTTTTAAACGTAATTGATACATATGCACGCACGTTGTTATAAGGCCTATGTAATATACCTTTGTATACTTTTAATTTATGCATTTATGAGATACTCAAAAAAGGAATGAAAAACTGATCATTTGACACGACAACAAAATTGCTTATATTTCCAATGTCTATAATGGAACTATCACTGATTTTATTTTCCATTTAACAAAAAAAAAATAGAATAGTTTCCTGTACCAACTGCATCTGGTACCCTACACCGAAAAAACAGATTAGTTGAAATCAACTGAAACATTGGTATAAAATAACTAATATTATTTGCCGATTCTCAGCTTTCGAATCTAAGTCATTGCTTTTACCAATTCAAATTTGTTGATTTTAAATTTTTTAAATCAACAAATTAATTGTCTACAAATTCCAAATCGAGTTTGTTGTTTTCAATAATATATTTGCTAAAATAATTAGGTTTTAATTCGAAGAATTAAATGATCCATTGGTTGGTTTTTCTATATATAATTTGTTGGTTTTACCAAAACATCAGTTGATTTGTCCATACATAAATAGTAGCTTTTACCAAAACATTAGTTGTTTTGCCTATAAATAATTTGTTGCTTTTACCAAAACATCAGTTGATTTGTCCATACATAAATAGTGGCTTTTACCAAAACATTAGTTGTTTTGTCTATAAATAATTTGTTGCTTTTACCAAAACATCAGTTGATTTGCCCATACATTAATAATGGCTTTTACCAAAACATTAGTTGTTTTGTCTATAAATAATTTGTTGCTTTTACCAAAACATCAGTTGATTTGTCCATACATAAATAGTGGCTTTTACCAAAACATCAGTTGTTTTGTCTATAAATAATTTGTTGCTTTTACCAAAACATCAGTTGATTTGTCCATACATAAATAGTGGCTTTTACCAAAACATTAGTTGTTTTGTCTATAAATAATTTGTTGCTTTTACTAAAATATCAGTTGATTTGTCCATAAATAAATAGTGGCTTTTATCAAGATATTAGTTGATTTTTCCCAGGTTTAATTATTTAATTGAATAGCTGACTATTCCAATGATATCTGCTCAACCTTCTAATGAGTAGCTGAAATGTACTTTCCTGTAAGGCCAAATTTATCGAATCATTTGTGTGTAAATAACTGTTTGTGTTTATAATTAGAGATATATTATATTTCTATAAGACAAAGCTTTTGTTTTGTATGAATCCATTTTAGAAGTTTTCGTTTAAATACACTCTCAATTCATTCCTTGGCTTGAAAGTAAAATACAAAAAATCTTTATTAGATTGTTGTTTTTTTAAACAGAAAAGGTTAGGTTAAATAGAAAAAGTTAGAATTAAAAAAGATAATTATTTCAAATATTTATGTATATTTATTTTTCATCAAATTAACATAATATTGGAATTGAAATACATGACTTTATATAGATTCTTAAAAAACATCATCCTTAGTAATTTTAAATATATTTACTTACTTTTATATGTAAATACATATATTAAGTCTTATAATGTAAAATGAAATAAAAAGTAACGAATAAATGTAATTCTGTTGTAAAAATATTAGGATCTTCGTTCCATTAAGGTACATGATATCTTTTTATATAATAGTATTTTTTTTTTAAACATATTTGAAATTTTTCTTTTTTTATTAAGGTATATTTATCCTGCTGATATATACTGGCGGTGAGGCAATAGGTTAGGTAAATTCTAGATACTCGAAATGAAATTAAGTCAAAGTGTGCGCAGCACTAAATCGCAGTGGGTTTTCAGCTAATTCAGAGTGCTTACATATTATTATATTACTTAATAATCCTCTCTGCATTGTAATTAATTTTAAATATACCTACTTTTATATAAATACATACGTATGAATTATTATAATGTATAATGACGCTAAAAATAATGTGTAAATGTAATTTTGTTGTATAAAAATTAGGATCTTCTTTCCATTAAGGTCTTACGGTTTTATAGTTTTTCAAATACATTTAAAATATTTTTAAGATAAAATTCCCTAATTGGCCTATTATATTTATCCTGCTAATAATCATTGTCGGTGAGGTAATAAGTAAATTCTAAATACTCGAACGGAAGATAAGTAAAAGTGTGCACAGCACGAAATCGAAGTTGGTTTCGAGCTCATGTCCTTGGGCTATTCAGAGTGCTTATATATTATTTAATTAATTTTGCGAGGTATCTTGAGTTTTACTCAAATGGTTCTCTTACTTTAACAACGTAAAGTCCGTTAGGTAAAAGTGTAAGCTTTGATGGAGGGTATTTGAACGACGTTGCTTTTGTAATAAAAAAATTTTCGGTTTCTTTAGCACTATAAGCATTGAAATGAGACAAGAAACCGTAGTTTTGTACTTTTTTACAAATTAAATAAAGCTCTTCTTGTTGATCTAAAATAAAACAAATTTTATGAAATTGGAAATTGTCAGAACTGCTACTTAGTTCAACTACAACATCCTCGATTTTGTATTTTGTACTATATATGCTAAAATGTTTGAGAGAAGATATGTTTCCGAAGTTAATGTTTTCAAATGCGTTTATATTGCTGATAACGGAAAAACATGTTTCCTTTTTAAAATCTATCTGATTTGCAGTGCCCTTTTCTAAATTTGAACTGTCGAATTTAAAGCGTTGCGAGGAAATATACTCGTACTGAAGTTTAGTAGCAAGACTCAGCAGAATATTTTTTCGTGAACTTATAACATTGGCGTAAGTTTTAAGTTCTTTATGCTTCGCTTCAAATCTAATTGTGCATAATCTTTTCAAAGGTCCTAATTTTCTTATTACTGTGGGATAGTGTACCATAAAGTGATGTTTGGGCTTTAAGTTTTCTCTAAAAAGGTTTAAGTATATAGTGTGATGCTCATGAATCAGATTTTTAAGATAATTTATTAAGTCATCATTAAAACGGGGTAATAAAACTGTTTCAGTTATTTTTATTAATATAAGTATGAGATTCCATACGTCATCACCTTCTGGTACAAGATCTCCTATTAAGAGAGGTAGCAAAAAAAGAAAAGACTGCATTTCTGATGCAGACATTTTAAACTTACATTTATCCAAATTTTCTTGTTTGATATCAACAGACTGATTACTTTTGTCAATTGAATCGAAATTAAAGTGTTTTTTTCTGCAATTGAGGGTATCAAGAGAGAAATAACGTGCTATGTGAATTAAGTGATTCAGTGCTTTTGCTAAGTCGTACTGGCAAATACCCTCAAAGATATCATGAGTTATATCAACACTAATATTATCGATAATGTTAAAAGATTCAATTTCATTAAAGGTGGAATATTCCCTGATCCCAGTTTTTGACGAGTCATTAGCTTCAACATCTTCTATATAATTTTCTAAACTTCTACAGGATGAAGAGTCTTCTATAGTTTGCACAGCGATTGTATGTTTGTGAGATTTACAAATTCTGCAGAAAAAGTTTGCTTGAAAATTTTTAACAAATCCCATAACATTATTTAAACCCAAATTATCTCCAAGAATGGCAGACAAAACTAGATGCACTTTCACAATTTTCCCATTAGAAAGCACGGCGATGCCATTGCTTTCTAAGTGTTGCAACTCTTTTACCAATGTTCTGAATATTTTCTCATTACCCACAATACCGTCTTCTGTTTTAGTTAAGGCAAATACGAAAATGTTGTTTAGTTTTGAAATTTCTGAAGAATCTAGAAAGGGAAATTGTATATAAAAAGCTGATATTTTATGAACACCAGAATGTGAGCCCAAAGGATTGTTGACTTCGATGTCATCATTGTACAACGTTATAGGTAAAACAAGTTTACCTTGAAATAATTTGAGTTTTTCTCTAAAAATCGATCCTTGTATGATATATTCAATTTCTTCATTTTTGTTTATTAGTGCTTGCACTTTTTCAATAAAATTTTGTAAAATATAAAGTCTTTCTAAATATCGTTGTAAATTTTTGGATAATGGCATAAGTACACCTTTTCTAATTGAAGAATCTCTAACTAAAGCAGACTCATCGATTGCAAATTCTATAGGTTGTTCGAACTCTCCAGTGGAATCAAGAAATTTCTTTACTAGGTATTCGCTCGTAAAATTTTGAAAAAAATGTTTGTAATTTTCGAAAAAAACGCCATTTTCTTTTAAATTTTCTAAACCATTAAAACGACTATATATATCTTGCTCAATAACTTTTACTAGTATTTCGAAAAGTCTTTTTGTGTCAAGAATAATTGAATGAGCTTGTTTTCTACTTAAACATAAATTTCCATATAACTTTATAGCAAAGTTTTCTACTTCTTTTTTTAAGTAGCACGATGTAAAATTAAGTGAACTAGCTGAAGGTTCATTATAAACTTCTGGGGATGATGTACAATTTACATTCTTTTTTGAACTAATATCCTTCTGACAAGTAGTTGGTTCTAATTTATATCCTGAAGAGACGGAGTTTGTATGTTGAGCTTGAATGTGCCTTTTAAAGGAATAAATTGACTGAAAATTCCGGAAACAATTTTCAAAATTACAAAGGAAATGGGAAGTACTAGTGAGCTTATGATATAATTTTAAATGACCAATGTATGTCCCAATGTTTTGAAAATTATTTGAACATATAAAACAGGAATACATTTTTGCTTAATTTAAATGTAACAGTACAAGCATACCATATATTTGAGTTAAAAAAAATTAAAAGTTTTATTTAATACTAGCAATAGGTTTAACTGCTTGAAGATCAGAAAAAAGTGCAGTCAATGCTGAATTTGGCTTCCCAGTGAATTTTATATTATAAAAGTAATTTTCAATAAATTTCCAAACAAGACTGCACTCCTTTGCATATTCTAAGTTTAGTACCTGGTGTATCTTGAACGAAACAGATAGTGCCTTGAGGAAAGTAGGTAAGTGATACATTAGTCCATTTAAATAGCAATAAAACTCCTTGGGATCCCCTAGCTCACCCACTACTATTATGCACGGTTGAAAAGATATTCCAAGTTCTTTGTACTTCGTATTTTGGCTTTCAATACTAGAAGCTATGTTGTTGTAGGTCTGAAATAAAATAAAAATAAGAAATTATAATTTTAAATCGAATTTATTAGTTCGGAGCGTTGTCCTGAACAGATGAAGCTTAAAGCATATATATATATATTTTTTATTTTACTTACATTAACGTGCAGAGCAAATGCACTTTGACTGTCCGAAATAGAAGGCTTCCAGCAGACCTTTTTGGGACCTTTTTTAAACTGTATCATGTTAGGAACCAAAATGGCACTAAGTAAATGGCATATGACAAAGTCTCGTCCATCTGTGGAATTTATCGCTGTAATATTAAATATAATTTCTTTTGGATTGCATATACCATCTGATTTAGAGCTTCTCAGATGTTGTAATAATTCCTTGCTGCTGGGATCCCGTATATTTTTCTCGAAAATTGGCTGAATCTTTTCTGCAAATTCACTCCATTTAGAAAATAATACCGTGTCTATACCAGGATAAAGTCTCTCAAAATCTAACTCAATCTGTTGGAATAATGATGTTAGTAAAATAATTTTATGAGATAAAACACAAACTAACGTAAATATAGCCACTTGGAAGCTTTAAAGTGGGCCACTGTACTAAAACGTCATTATTTGAAGACAATATTTCTTTTTTTCTTTTAAAAAAGGTTAACTTCCATTTTTCGCTGACAAGCTCGGGTGGATCGCGATTATGCAGCAGCCATTTATGTGCTTCCTCTACCTCGGACTCGTTTTCATTTCCTTTAAGGCTAATCATTTTATCTCTTTTTTTTTATAAAAGGATCAAAGAATATACCTTCATCTGTTTCAGAAGAAAAGCCGGTTTTTGAGGTCGAAGGAGATAAAGTTCTTGGTTTGTATTTGCTCTCTATTAACCCAAGTTTCCGGAACTTCCTGCACCTTGAGTAATATTTATCTACTAATTTCCCTCTCGCAGGTATATTGTCTAATCGGGCCACGTAATATACTTCCTAAAAATTAGAAACATATAATAAAATTTAAAATTTTCATGATTTTAATGCAAACCTTTTCTTCTGTGGGAAATATTATTTTTATTTCCTCTACAATTTGTATAAAAGTTTTCGGATTCACCTTAGTTCCTTCAGAAATCCATGAATCTATTATAATATTCGCCAAACTTTGTCTTGAAATACTCGAAAGTCTACTAGTTTTTTCGTATTCATTTAAAATTGCTTGACCGGAAAGAGTTTCAGTCAAAAGCTGTTTAAGGCTCTGTAATAATAATTCTGCTTTAGAAACGAAAAATTTTTGTGTTTTCGTTATATTACAATTGCTTTTTCAGTTTTAGAAGATGGACTATCCTGAGTACCGCAGTTTCTTAAGATCCAAGAGTTTATAGTATCCGAGGTTGATAGGGTATCAGGTGTTCCAGGAGATGACTTTAAGAATCCCTGTAAGCTAGTTGATTGCAAAATAACCCAAAAAATATTGTGATTATATTTACATTAATGTTTCTCCATTCGTTAAGCTTCTTCTTGAATCTTACTCTTAATCCAAGTCGTTCGCGAGGAATAAGGTCTCGTATATCTTCATCACTGATATCTTTTAACACTTCAAAATCAATTCCAAATGCTTAAAAAAAACATTTATTGAGAAATATACTTTGAAGGAAAGATAGGTAAACTGGAATATCTCCGAAACTAGTCAAGAAACACCAAACATAAGTATGAAAACCAGTGAAACTCAAGGTGATCAGATGTCTTTCAATGAATGTGAACAACCGATATTCAGAAATATGTGGTGTATATTAAATTTCACAAATCGACAGAGCATCAATTATATTAGACTAATTTTATTTCCACTGATTTTATATTGAGTCTCATATACCAAATACTTTACTGTTAAAAAATTATTAGTGTGACATGTTAAAGTGAAAGCCCCTATATATCGCCATTATGTTGACGTAGAAAAAAAAACACAAAAATTATGTTTATTTTATTAATCATTTAATATAGAAATATTCAAATTAATAACCATTTTTAAAGTTTTTTAAGATCTGCTTTGGAGCATAGCACACTACCTACACCGCCGTCCTAAACATAACAATCGTATCTAAAAATTTGTAATAATTATGTTGTTGGAAAATTTTGGTTCAGGAGCATTCCAATTATTCATTACGATTCGCAGGAAATCGGGATTATTATTATTATTCTATTATGTCACAAAAAGATAAATTATTTTAAATTCTTTTGAAATTTCTCACAACGTACATAGTCAGAAGTATCTGCATTTTAGAAAATTTGCAGATGCGACTTTTATGCTTAGGACGGAAGTATATTCAAACTAATTTTCCCTAAAACTGCCGCATAGCAAATTAGATGATACTTTTGCTTGAAAAATTAAATTTTCATTTTTAAATGCAAAAATATGATGTGTATATTGTACATTATATTTACTGTACATATAAGTAGGTATTAAATAAATACAGAGTAATAGCATCTTAGAGAAAGACTTGACAATTTGAATAAAACTGCTATAAAAGGTGCTTCCGGCAATATGCAAGCTCTTTTGTTTTTGTTTTTAATTTTTCAAAGTATTTATTACAAAAGAATTAAAATTAAACTAATCAGAGAAAATCTAGCGATGATTGAAGGCACTTAAATAAAAACCGAATTACATCAAAAAATCAAACTCAAATAAAGAGCGGCAACTAATTTAAAAGAACCAGGGAACAAAAATTGTTTTCACTAATGAAATGAGAGAATTACCTTTAAAATCATTTGCGAGATCTAAGCAACCCCATTCACTAAGTAATCCATTCACAATTTCTTCTTCCGTGATAATTGTCACGTTACTGTCCATCGCCATAATACATACAGATTTTTTAGAGTTAAAAAACCAAAGTACCGTAATGTGTTGCACAAAATACAAAATCGGGCTCCAAAAACTTTAAAAATGCCAACTAAAATATCGCTGAGATGCACTTTAGAACAATTGAATTGAGTCACTACTTATTTCTTGTACTGATCTGAACACTATGAAATCTGATGATTAACTGAACTGCTGAACAAGCTATGAGCCGAATTGCATCTTAGAGACGAAGTAGAATGATATTTCAGCAAATTTGATTTGCTGATTATTTTCTAAGATTTGTTAAATCAACAAATTTGTTCTCCAATTTTCCAATAAATTCGTTGAAATTTCTAATTCCGAATATAGCAGGAGGTATGCATACATTTACGAGATAACACAAATGATATTTCAACAAATTTGATTTGCTGATTATTTTCTAAGATTTGTTAAATCAACAAATTTGTTCTCCAATTTTCCAACCAATTCGTTGATATTTCTAATTCCGAATAAAGCAGGAGATATGCATACATTTACGAGATAACGCAAATAAACTCTATTAAATACTGGCAAATCCACTGACATGGACCGCTAACACTACTAAATTTGCTTACATTAACATCGGATCACTTTTATATAATTTTCTCTTTTTGGTCTACTGTATTCTGTTGAATTTCAAATAACATGTTCTGTACGAAAGGAGGAGATAAGCTTCCAATAGAAGTAACAATTTCGAATGTATTTGTAATTTGTTGAACTTGTAAGATGAATATGTCTCATATGAAATGAAAAATTAGGATATATATGTTATACATTTAATACACCTGTGTGCGTGCGAATCCTGTAAAATATAGGGTGTCAATTTTATAAATAAAATTTGCAAAAAGAGTTAAATCATTTGATGAATTTACATTTGTTCTAAATTTGAATTAACAACAAACCCATTCAGATTTTTTATGAAATGTGATTAGTTAAATGAGCAAATGATAAATTGTAAAATACCCTACTTAATCAGCTAAAAGTTCAAATTCGTGTTTTTTGATATATAATTAGCCATTATAACATATTTCTTTCAACATTTTATCAAAAGATTTTGAAGAGTTATGAACTCTTAAATTAACAAATTCCGATTTGAAATAACTTCGAATTTCCACTGTATTTCTAACGAATTTATTAGTAAATGCAAATAATAATTTAGTTGAAAACAACAATCATAAATCAACAAACTCGGTTTTGCTGAATTTCCGAATTAATTTTTTTCGGTGTAGGCGGACGGGGAAAGTCATTGATCATTCGTTTGTTTGAATCCTGTGTTCCGCAGATCACTTAAGAAAAGGTTCAAATGAGAATGGCGACTAGACCACAGTATTATAAAATTACACAAATAACAACAAATATTTAATTTTAAAAAAATTACCTGTAAATACGGCTTTCAGATGTAGAAGGTCCATTTTTCTAGCAAGTTCCACAGTCCTAAATCTTTAATATGCATAACTGAAGCCAGTCTGTTTCTTCCACATTATATTCGTCATCATTTGACATGACAAAAAAATTGCTTATATTTCCAATGTCTATAATGGAACTATCACTGATTTTATTTTCCATTTTTTAATAATTTTTTTGGTAATAGTTTCCTGAACCAACGGCTTCTTGTACCCTAGGCGGACAGGCAAAGTCATTTACCTTGTTCACATGAAGCGGAATAGACTGGATTATCGAACTCCGGAGTGAGTTAATCCGCCATGTGAACACCAACTGGAATGGAATAGCCTAGACCAGTTTTAATTCGGTAGTAGAGTGGATTTGGCTTCATGTGAACAACGAGTGGAGTGGAACGGATTAAATTTTGGCACTTAGGCGGCGGTGAAGCTGATTATGTCACATGATATTAAATTCGCGCATAAATTTAATTTTAAACAAAATTTAATTTTAAACAAATGTCTAATTTAAAAGGGAGATGTGTGTGGGAACAAGAGTTTTATTTTAGAGTTTTGCGAAGAGCTCAATGTCATTAATATGATGGACAAAAGAACTGTACGGCACAAAACTTTATTGAAGGAAGTTACAGAAAAATTGAATGAAAGGGGGTTTATAAAAACACCTGAGCAGGCTCAACTGAAATTAAAGCTATTAAAGCAACAATATTATGAAGCTGTTAGGCATAATTCCAAGAGTGGAAATTCCACCAAACGCTTCAAATTTTACGATCTCATGGATAAACTTCTGGGCCACCGGCCCCGTTCGTCTGCAATGTCAGGCGGTGTATATACATCATCACCATCTATTCCAACAATTGAAATGGGTAATTTATCTTTATTTAGTTAAAAGATTTATAAAATTACATAAAATAAATTGTAATACAATCTTAGATGAAAGTCTAACTGAAGAAATTGGCGATGTGGACGAAATTGAACCCGCAATAAATTTATTTATATTTGTCATTAAAAAAGCAGAAGGTACATTTTTACATATATCAAGTTTTTCAGGGAAACTATGATTTAAATTATAAACCTATTTCAGAAAAAAATAATAAATATGAAAAGAGCCTCAAGACATTTTCGAGTGAAGTGAAGAAAATTCAGAAGGAGTTGCAACTTGACTTCATGAAGGAGCAGAAGGAGTTGTTTCAGCAACAAAAGCAGTTTGAAATGGATCTGCAAGACAGGGAAGATCAAAGATCAAACGAGTTTCTGTCTGGACCTGACAATACTTGTGGATGTCAGAGCACTCGTAGTATATCAGCTTCATTTTCAGGATATCAGTCAACCTCTGCGCCTTCAACTTCATGTGTGCATAAATCTTCCACAAATGTAAAAATGCAGGATGCCGATTATTTTGATAGGTTCATAGTGTATGAACAATCAGAGGAATAAAATAGATAGTGGTGCTTAACTTTCCTTTTAAGTTTATTTTATAGACAGTGTTGGTGGGCTTGAAACCCAGAAAATGCCACACTAGTCAACTGTTATTATTTAAAAATGAATTAAATATTATTTTTATTGAAAGAATTATGTTTTGCATTTATACTTACTTTTTTTTTAATAATTTCAGAACTTGGGAGTAAGTAAGATAAGAGGACTGGCATTAACATTTTAATTCAAAAATAAATACAAACATAACTAAAAATAATTGGTTTTCCTTAATTCGAAGTTTTCTGCCAGATAGGTTTTTAACGTATCCCTATAATGTCTTCCTTCATTTGAAATTTTCTGGTTTACTGTTGAGGAAGGTTGGTGGAGATCCCCTCGAGAAGTAGATGTAGTAATGTCCTTAAATACATCAAGTGGTTCTTTCCTACTTTCTACAATATTGTGAAGGATACAACATGTTAATATTATTTTCGGGACGTTTCCATAAAATGAATCAAGTTTTTTATTTAAGATATGCCATCTTGACTTTAGCCTGCCAAATGCATTTTGCACTCTCACTCTTGCTGTATTCATGTGTGCATTGAATGACTCTTCTTCATCTGTCTTTGGTGCAGTGTAATTTTTTAGCAGCCATGGTAAAAGTGGGTAAGCAGGATCGCCAACAATAAAATAAGGAATTTGTTCGTTTCCGATTGTTCTGGTCTTCTAAATATAAAAAAAAAAAAAAAAGTTTACTCTTGTTTCAATATAAATCACTTTGCCTACCTTTGGTAAAATATTCCAAGCATTTTCATATAAGCCAGAGCAATGAAAAGCATTTGCATCATGTGCTGCTCCAGGAAATTTGCAACTAACATCAATAAACCTTAACGGCGTATTTTATGTTAAAAAGTATTTAAATTTTACTAAAAATAGTCCATACATATAATTTGTGTCAACGACTCCTTGAAGAATATAAGAGGCCCATCCTTTGCGGTTTACAAAATCGCGGTAACCTTCTTTTGGCGGCGTGATAGGAATATGACATCCATCTATTATTCCGATAATTTGAGCAATTTTACATATGCTTTCAAAATGGAGAGATTGTAATAACGCTTCATCTTCATTTGGCATTCTTATAAATTCCTTTACCCTTCTATTTAGTGCATTTACAAACCTGTACAAGCATTTCTGTACAGCTGATTTACCAACACCAAATAGTGATGCTACAGCTCGCAATTCCGCATAGCTAGCTAATTTATATAAAGCAATTGCCACTTGCACTTCAACCGATAAAGGCTTCTGGCAAGGTAAACAGTTTTCACTTGGCTTCAATTCATCTACTACGAGTGAACAAACATAGTAAAATGTACTTTGTGTCATCCTAAAATTCTCTATCCACTTTTGCTCATCGTAAGTATTTAGTACTTTCACCCAAAAATCTTTATTAGGCCTCGGTTTTTTCCATATTCGGCCATAATTTGGTTTGCATTTTTCCAAACTTTTCGTCAACGTACAAAATGTTATTTGTACAACTGAATTATAGTAGCTTCTCATAATTAGCGACAACATTTTTCGGTATACTCTCATTCTTCGCTTCGAACTCCTTTTTGCTTTCATATAATTTGTTAGAAATTGTGAAATTATGATTTTTTCCATGATCCGCCTTTTATCTAAAAAAAAAATACTTCAAATGACAGTTGACTTTAACTTGAATTTGAATTTGAATTTGAACTGTCAATAAAGATGTCTCTGTCGTCGTTTAACCCAGTCCATCGCATGTGAACACTTGGTACTTTGCGAATTAGGACTATTCCAGTCCAGTCTACTCCGCTTCATGTGAACAAGGTAATTGATCATTCGTTCGTAATTAAATTTTTCAAAAATCGCTTTACCTTTGAATTTTTTTAATTGCTAAAAATGTGCTGTCAATTACATATAAAAATTTACAAGACTTACGTTTTAATTCACAAAATCTTTTTAAAAAAAAATCAATTACGAATGAATGATCATTGATTTTGTCCATCTGCCTGTATTAGTTGATGTGAACAAGGAATAGTTTAACTTCTAATGGAATCCTTGGTATCAAATCTACCAGAGTAAATTAACGTAAATTTTATGCAGCATGAGGAGCACAAAAATTTCGTATACAAAACGCACTCGAACTCAGTTCGCGTTAAGTCCACTTACATATATCGTCGCACGAATATTGATTCGGCCAAATTTGCTATTTTGAGATATGTACTTACAGTTCGTGAGATTATTACTGTAGTCGAATTCAATGCTTTAATCTGCTCTTTTCTAACTTAAATATGTGTTGAGATAAATAATGTTATGTTTATCCCATGTCATATGCTTCTATATGAGTTCTTAACTTTGAATGCATTTTTCTCAAAATTTCATTTTTGCATATGGGGCAAAGAAATACTCAGGCCACGATCATTTAATAACGTTAATTCTGAAGAAACTTTTAAGATACCAACACCCAACACTACTAAAAATGTTCTTCCTCTAAACCCAACCTAGAAGGTAAGTCTATTTCTGGTCCATAAAAATAGTACTAAAACCAAACAAAACTAGGCAGACACTACACTTTTCGAATTCACTATTATTTATTATTATTATAATGTCTATAAAGTCGAAACCACTATACCAAACTTTTTTTTTATAACAAAATCACCAAAACAACATCCGACATGCTTTCATAAAATCGCTCCTAATCAACTAATCCAACAATGTCTCATACATCAAATAGACAAATAGCAAGTCTGGAGATCTACTGATTGAAACATTAGCAAAACTTACTGTTTTAATTGATTTCATTGCTGCATAATAGAAAGAACTGCACAGCTGCAATAGAATTTATTGCGGCATAGTAACATTTGTAACCGAATAATTTCGTGTAATGGATTTTACTAGCACAACAATAAAATCTATTTTAGTGTCTGTAATAGAAAACCTTATTACAAATAGTAAAATATACCACCGATAATTTCTATTACATATTTAGTAAAATTTATTACAAAATAGGAAATTTTATTAAAAATGTAATAAGCGCCCGAACCTTTTCAGATTTTCATGCTTTTGTAAAATTTATTACACAGCAGCAATTGATGTTACTACACTATTTCTCTGTGTGTGTCATTGGCAATTGTCTTTTTATCCCAATCGACATGAAAAATTTGACATCGAAAAGAAGTGGTCAAAATTTTAGAACAGAGTGTACTAAGTCTACATAAGTTCTTCGTCGACTAATGAATTCCTCGAGACAGTTGCAATTACCAACAAAATTTAATAAACGAAATTGTCCTTTTCATAAAAAGAGAAAAAAAAATTCCTTATTTTTTAGTCGTCTGCGACTATATGATTTATTTAGTTTTACAATAATGCCGCTTTACTGTAAGTCTTAAGGCACCAAGCCCTAAACGAATTTCCTTAACTAAGGAAATATGAATTTTATCACGTCGCCATTGAAATCTGAATAATTTAATTTGAATTTCCTCTGAAACTGTGTTTGCCATTTGCACACGGTTTATATATGTTTAGAAATACCTACACACATAGTTGTATTGTTGTAGAATCAGACGACATTTCGAGAGATTTTCTGCCTTTGCATTGAATTCTATAATATCCTTAAAATATTCATATGCAAACTGAGAAAGGGAAAAGAAATATCTTTACCCGACAGATCTTTGACAGGGTATTCTACTATCTTCAGCACTTCATATGTACTTATATACCTATATAAATGTAAATATGGGTTCGACTCCTAGATCTAAAGTAACCCAAATACTTCTCTTGCCTTTATGTAGGTATAGTTACTCTTTTAGTTTTAAAGACAATGTGACAATAAAGCAATTGTCAACGTTGTCTATTCCTAGGATACAAGAGAAAATTCATGAGAACTCTCTTGAGAACAAGAGCTTTTCTAAATGAGAAACATTTATGTATACGAGTCCATTGGGATGTCATTCTCCGTAAAACATGCAAAGAAATGTTGCAGTAACTCGGATAGGAACTTAAGATTATCTATGGCCCCAAATGTTTAAGATTTATTAACTTAAGCTTTGCCAAAGCATGGTAACCTCCTAGGATATTCTGGCTATTTCCGGAAACTTTTCCCATTAAAATTTCTAAAGTATTTCGTTCATACTTTCCAAATTTGTTAAGCATCCTTCTACTTTATGTATATTTGGATGCATATGCAAGATACATTTTTTGTTTATTATTCAAACAGGAAAATACAGGTTAAGTAATTTTAATGGAAATTTATGTAAAATTCGCGGGAGCATTGCCACAATTTTTTAAATAACTATTCAATTTTAGTAGTTTGTGAATCTTGAAAGTTTTAAATATTTAAATTGGCTGGTTAAATTGATATATACAATTGCCCAGCACGACCCGGAAAAATAAAACGTGAGAAAATGATGTGCTAATTCTTCGCGAAATCTAAAAATTGTTCACTGAAATAATGGGTTTTCCAATAAGAGGTGTTATTTTAATTAGCCCGCTCTTTCGGTAGATGCCACTTTTGGAGCTGTCATTTTTTGACATTTGACAAGTAGAAACTACGCCATTAATAAAAATGAAGCGATACACGATTCAACAACGCATTGAAATTATTAAAATTCACTATAAAAATGGTGAAAATGTGGCAGAGGCGGTTCGTAAAACTCGAACATTTTTGGGTCGTCGTGAAGCACCTTGTCGGACCGCAATACAGAAATTGGTAGAAAAATTCGAGTTGTCGGGACAAGTTAGTGATGTGAAGAATAAACCCGTGCACGTCGCTCAAGAACAGCCGAGAATATTGCTGCTGTAGCCGAAAGTGTTGAAGAAAACCCAGGTTTGTCCATTCCTCGTCGTTCTTTGGAATTAGGCATTACACCGTATTTTGCATAAAGATTTGGGTCTTAAGGCTTATAAAGTTCAGTTAACACAAGAACTCAAGCCGGCCGATCATCAACAACTTCGAGTCTTTGCTGATTGGGTCCTTGAAATGCATGACAATGAGCCGGAATTCCATCGAAAACTCATCTTGAGTGATGAGGCCCATTTCCACCTCGATGGCTCCGTCAACAAGCAAAATTGTCGCATCTGGGGCTCGGAAAACCCAAGAGTTATTGTTGAAAAGCCTCTCTATCCTCAACGTGTGACTGTTTGGTGCGGTTTATGGTCCCGCGGGGTCATTGGACCTTACTTTTTCGAAAATGAGGCTGGAGCAACAGTTACGGTGAATGCATTGCGCTATCGACAGATGATTAATGATTTTTTATGGCCGGAGTTAGATTGTATTGATTTGGACAACGTTTACTTTCAACAGGACGGCACTACGTGCCATACAAGCAACTACAACATTGATATTTTATGGGAAAAGTTTCCGGACCGTGTTATCTCTCGAAGAGGTGATCACAATTGGCCACCGAGATCTTGTGACTTAACACCTTGCGACTTCTTCCTTTGGGGCCCCGTGAAAGAGAAGGCCTACGCCAATAGCCCAGCGTCGATTCAAGACCTCAAAGATGGAATTCGTGAGGCTATCGAGGACATAGGGCAGCCACTTTCCGATTTGGTTATGGAAAATTTCATGAAAAGGATGTGGTCCTGTAGGCGTGGTCGTGGTTGTGATTTGGCTGATATTATTTTCCATTCTTAACGGCATACCTTCCTCTTTATAATGAAATAAAGATCCAATCATTTGTCTAAAAAAATCGCATTTTTCTTTGAATATCAAAATAACACCTCTTATTGGAAAACCTTTTATTTTGTGGGAGTTTTAAAAAATTAAAATGGGGGTGCAGGATGACGTCCTCCTCCACCCCGTCAAAATAGTTTTGATTCACTTAGGATTCATGTACTAATTCTGTGCTAATTCTTTACTTAATGTAGAATTTTTGTATTTGAAAATTTAATGGTGTTTTTATCGTGACATTCTACGAGTCACGTTTTTGCCATGGCTAACCACGAAATCGTACCCCCACTTGATTTGACCAAATATATTATTTTATGAACAAACCACTTTTCTTCCTCTATGGTTGGGATAGATTTTTTGCCAGCCAATATGTCTATTCTGGCTATTCCTTTGGCTGTTACTGTAGTTGTTATTATGTATATTCCCTCTGTTTTGCCAATGATTGTTTCTATTTTGGTAGTTATCATTACTTTTTTACTTATTGGTACTTTGACTGCTATAATTTCTGTAGTTTCTAATACGTATGTTATTTCCGTTTTGCAGGTTACGAAGATATCTGTTTAAACTCAATATTTTCGTTTCATCTGTCAGAGGCTGTTTAATGTGGTTTGCGAGGCTTATTGCGTCGTTTAATGTTTTTGGGTGTGCGGCTAGGATGGTTGGTTTTAGTGCGTCTTTCAGCCAATTTTGAAAGGTACTCAATCCGATTTTGTTGTTTAGTTTACTCTGTGTTCCCCTCTTATTTCGTTTATCTGGCCTTTGTTCAGGTCCGCAACTATCTCTACGAAAGTCATGGACTCTCATGTTGTGTTGTTTTCAATTTGATAATTTTTGTTGCAAGTTGTGCAAGTGCTTTTTGTTTTGAAAACCTCTGTCAGAACTGTTTAACAGCTGCGGACATCTTGTTTCGCACTTTTTCACTTAGACATGCTAGCCATACAAATTCAATCAATTGTGGCTGCGCCTCACTTTTTAACGTCTTACTATACATTTCGACAAGAGCTTAGAAAATTTGAGAGCTCTTTTGTGTTGCCTCCAAATTTCGGCAATATTTTTATCGCCACAGCGAGATCAAAGGTATTCGTGCCCATTATTATTCCTGTTTGTAATGTGTTTGATGTAATGCAATGTGCTTTGATTCCTCCGATTCTGAATCTGCTGTGTTGTTCAGAGTTTCCTCTGTTTTTTCCTCTACTATCGATTTTTATCTCTATAAAATTCGCATTAAATTTGTTTTGCAGTTCGTCTCCTTGCTTCCCTTGGTGGGTTGTTATTATTCGGTCAAATTCCTTCTTGATCTTCTTGGCTTTGGTGTGCTTTGCTTTTCTAGTAAATTTCTATTTGAAAATTATGTTAATTCATTTATTTATCACAACTCAACTGGTCTAAAATCCGTTCCCAATTGCCGTGATTATATAAATTCTTGGTACTGCCATATAACAATTTTCAATTAAAATTGTCGTCGAAATTATTGTCCTTTAAATTAATTACCTTCCCTTATTATCGGGAAGAAGATATACATATACATATATATATATACATTCTATTTATTATTTTATGTGATGAATATATAGCAGTGGATACAAATCCCTCTTAAATATTGGTATTGAAATAAAAATTTTGAGTGTTTACATTTGCTTCAAACAATTGTACTGCAATATATTTCAATTTTACCCACAAAAAAATATATATGTATACAATTGAACGAAAGACGAATAAATACGGAAAATAGAATCCTTTCCAAAGCATCCTTAAGCTCCTTCAAAACTTTCTACTATCATACATTTCTCCAACGAGCTGCTCCTTGCTCAGACGTTCTGAAGATAATATGATGTTTGTAAATTCATACAGAAGTGGTTATTTCCGGAGCAACCGAACAAAGTTCTCGAAAGCTTTAAGGACATCTTATGTTGACCATTAGTTAACGTTATTTATGGTACAAATAGAAACCTATTGAGAATTCATCCATTCATTCATCCACGTAACTATTAATAAAAAATTTTCTTATGTAAGAGATAATGGAATATAACTATTGAAATTATTCTCAAGGAGGAGACTTTTCATCAATTATTTTACAAGACTATAGCAAAACATTAATTTTTTTTTGCCTTGATTCTTTAAACTGAAGTGACTCAAGTAATGTACAAGCTGCCATCGAGATTAAAACTATTTTTTCTCTTATAATACTTTCACCATTAATATTTTAGTTTGATTACGGTTTATTTTACATTGTTTTTCATACACTTAATTAATTAAATGTCACAGCTGGGTTAATTTAAATTTATTGTTGGTCTCGTAGAGCTCTAACAAAATGATGACACAAAATGTTCGGACACCCATTTAAAAATTAGACATTTTTTTTTTGTATCTCAAAAAATTGGTATCATCCTCCTATCTGGCACCGTTTCCGAAAAAATTCAACAAATCGCCACCAGTAAGTCACTCGATTAAAGAAAAAATATACATATTATACTAAGTATTTATGGTATATAAATATCTATTTATGTGTGAACGTCAAACTTCAAATATAGATTTTCGCCGGTTAATAAGAAAACAGAATTCACTAAAGCTTGGTATACTCTTCAAAATTATAAAAATTTCAATTACATACTAAGTTTACTCACTTCAATTGGAAGTCCTTTACTGTAATTATCCTCCTACTTAGGACAAAAACTAACATAGGGAAGGTGCTCCTAAAGTCAGCCACCCCTGAAAAAATTGTGTGTAAAATAATTTTGAAAGCAAATACGCACAAAACGAAAATTGAAGAGAATAATAGTATTTGTTTTATAATCGTAAAACAAAATCATTTCTCTTATATGTATGACGATTTTAGTATATGCGATATATTCTGTGCACATATGGTAGCGTTGGTAAATGTGTGCTCCGTAAATTTTTTGGAACTGAGATGGATTTAATTGCGAAATCGTGCAGTTCACCTAAATAGTATTGTATTTTCTACTTTAGTATTTCATTCAATGAAATGCATTTGTACTTAGATTTTGAAGTAAAGAAAATACCAAAAATTTAGTTTTTGTAATGCTTTAAAGTCGGTCACAAATATAATCCTAACAAAATAAAAACTTATAATTGGTCTAAGACCAATAATATTATACCATAGATTAAAATAAAAGTTAAATATAGTGAAAACCCAAAGTTTTAAATGGAAACACCAGAACGGTTGCGCGAATTTGCTCATTTTTGAGAGTTAACTTAATATTTTTATGAAAACGCTGCATACAAAATTTCAGCTCACTCGTTCAATGCGTTTTCAGCCTGTGACCAAATATATAGGAAATAAAAGTAGAGATTACTCTTTCGGATTTTTTTACCGGGTTCAACTTATATTTATTCAAGAAGGAATTTATTTAGAATTTCCGGTATATAGCATAAAGCTAAAAATGTTTTTAATTTGTTATATCATCACTCAACCCATTATATTTTTGGTGACAAGTTGCAAATCTTGGTTTTGACTCATCAACATATCCCAAACAGCGAAATTGAGTGACTTGAAAAACAAATGAAAAATAGAATAAAGAAAAGAAATGAAAAAATGAAAAAAAAATTTGAGAAAAATAGAAAAAAAAATTTATTTCTTCCTCCTTGGTGTAATATAGGAGTTTTAGCCTCATATAATTCACATCCAGAATTTATTCTGAGTTTATATGAGAGGAGATCATTTTGATCTATTTCAAGCGTCTAAAGCAGGCAGAAAACCAAGCTGTACCGATGAGTGTTAGGTTTTCTGCTAACACGAAACGCTTCTTCTTCCTTTTTCTTTTTTCAGCCCACTGCGGGCGTATACAGGTTCGATTCGTTTCGAATTAATCGGGTTTTTTAAATTTTTTAAATAAATTTTTTTTTCTATTTTTCTCAATTTTTTTTCATTTTTTCATTTCTTTTCTTTATTCTAGTTTTTCATTTGTTTTTCCAGTAACTCAATTTCGCTGTTTGGGATATGTTAATGAGTCAAAACCAAGACTTGAAACTTGTCTCCAAAAATATAATGGGTTGAGTGATGAAATAACAAATTAAAAACATTTTTAGCTTTTTGCTATATGCCGGAGATTCTAAATAAATTCCTTCTTGAACAAATACAAATATATAGTGAAAACCCGAAATTTTGTATGGCAACGCCATAAAGGGGTTGCCTGATTTGGTCCAATTTGGGACTTGTAATTGCAATTTTTACGAATACGCCGTGTACAAAACTTCAGCTCTCCATGTCGACGCGTTCTCAGGCTTTTTCCCAATATATAGTACATACTTATGTACTTGAGCTTGAACTTTTGACCTCATACCTAGTTTAATATATTGAAAAGACCCTTTGTTACTCTTTTTTTTTATATCTGTTGTTTGTTTTTGCTAAATCCAATAAGTTGCCGTGAATACTAATATATTTGTATTAAAACAAAAGTTTAAACTTCGCTTTAAACTGTATTCTTTTTCTTTGGCCGACATTAGGTAATATTATGGCCGGAGTTAGGACTTTGTTGAGTAGGGTAAAAGTGTACATTTTGAAACTTATATTTTCTATTAAAAATGTGGGTATATATTAGTAGTTTTGTTATGCTAAACATATGTTAAACGCTTTAAGTTCTCAGAAGAATATATTTTCATAGCAACAGGCTTGGGACAGTCATCTTACGGCTACATAGACGTTCTAGCTATGCATTTTTGGCCGACCATTGGTCTGTCCCCCTACCCACCAACAAGAATTATTTACAAAATACCGCAAAATAAATTTTCAAGAAACCACCGAATGAAAACTTCTAATAATTGACTGTAGATATTCATTACACTGTTCAGGATTTATAAGGAAAAGGTCTCCACTTTGGTGCATGCAAGAATCGTTTTTGCTGACCTTAATTAAAAAGATGACGTCCAAGTAATCCTCCTAACGATGAGCTTTATTCCGAAATTCTTGCATGATGTATGCATGCTGAAAAAAAAATAAAATGTTTTGGTTTGGAGGTTTTCTCTGCAAACCAAATAAAAATTTCAGTAAATTTCAAGGAAAACCCCACATTCATTATCTGTACAACTTTACTCGTGTTTCTTTTTTGTAAAGCCTCGCATTTATCCAACAGAAATTTCATTTAAAAAAATGTGAACTCATTACGATGAGAAATGTTAACTGTATTACAAAGTTTTCGTCATGGATATTTGTGCAGCATACTATAGGCATACTATAGGCAATGTGCTAATGTCATATTTGTATTATTTTGAAACAAATTTATGTTACTTTCTTTTACTTAAATTAAATATTTATATCTCGGTTTAGACGTTTGCTTACTGCAGGTCCCTAAAAATATACAGGGTGTCCCAGAATATACGCATAATCAACATAGGACATGACAAAGGATTTTGAAAGAATCAAAGCATGTATGAAAAGGAAGACGAAGGTGATAAACAGAAACGTTCCAGAATTAGAAGGAGTTAAAGATTTTTCTTAAACTTTTGTTAATTGTCCTATAAGTCCTGAATGACACAACCTGGTAACAAAATTATTACCTGGATATCTTAAGAAAAAGTGAAAAAGCACACAAAGGCTTGTATTTTGGGTACAGATTGTGATAAATCATTTCAGTTTCTCTCGAGTCATAACAGAAGGTATTGTTGCCGTATTGTGCTATTGATGCTGATAATCTGAACCATAAATTCACTAAGCCGGGCTTTCTGATATTCTTCCCAAACTCGCACATATCTGCAACTCGTGTTTTACGTAATTCCAGTACCAAAAAATACAAGCGTAGTGATCTTAGGCCAATACGTATTTTAACATTTCATTCTAAAGTAATTGAGAAACTTATGCATACTTGAATTTCTAATTGTTTATATATCTGAATGGTCTTATGCGCAAGCACCACACAAGTTTTCAACTAGGATATCTGCTCTCCCTTAAGTTGTGATGTCGATAAAGATTTCACATTTTTCTTCTCATTCTGCAAAGCTGATTTGAGAACAGATCACAGGCAGTATTTTCAAACAATGCTTAGTCCTCCTTCTTCCACTGGTACTTCATATACCTCAGGAATCCATTTTTGAACCTATGTTATTTCCTATCTCTAAAAATGATATATATTACTTCAAGTTAAGAACTCTAATTTGCATCTTCATATTGATGATCACTGACCATTCGGAAAATATAAGGAACATTTTTTTTTCATCATCTCGGTGCCCATAATGTATTATGAAATACTTAGTAATCATCTAATCAAAACTGTGTAAAAGCGGCAAAAAGGGATTTTGCGCAAACCAAATTGTTTTATATATATTCATATTGGAGCAATCCGCCAGAGAATGCCTATACATTTGCAAAATGCATTTAGGACGTTATTAAATATTCTTACTTACAGATTTGAAATAACGCTACACAATTGCGGCAAGAGTGATATAGCGTCGACCATATTATTTTTCTATATGCTCATAAAAATAAAATAAAATAAAAAAATAAGAGATGTGAACACATTTTCTTACTATGAGGAATTTAGTACAAAGTTAAAGTTTTACTAAAGTGTACTTAATTTATTAGCATTCATATCTGTTGAAACCAATCATCACAATGGTACAGCCATTCAGTAAAGGAGCCCTTAAAGGAAAACCAAGGGACCAGTGTCTATTTATACTAATAGCAAGTTAGTGTGCTACTATAAAAGAGGTCGAAAGGACAAAGTAATTTTTATCGGTGAATTGAATTTAAATATACCAGAACCTAGAACGTAAGGTTTACGAAACAGATTCTTATTCTATTATCGTAAAGTTAGAGAGACACAGATTAGTAAAAACGAATTCTTATTTTTATTATCGTAAAATTAAAGTATTATTAGAGAAACTTGCTAAGCAGCTTCTTATTTTTATCGCAAAATTATTATATTATTAGATTCAAGGTTTACGAAACAAATTCTCATCGATATTATCGCGAAATTATTATTTTATTATGAAAAAATTTTTACGAGACAAGATCATATTTTTGTTATCTTATCTCTTTGTTGCTTTAGCATAGGTAAAATCAAGCTCTTATTGTCATTAAAAATTATGTAGGATAGTCCCTTTGGCACAATTTTGGTGATAAACAAGGCTATCAGTCCTACAAATACAAGGAAAGGAAGCCCCCAGAAGGTTCTAGGGAGAGTTGGGAAACTTATAAATATTTCTCGTCGTTATGTTTTTTTTTTAACTTACATCTTGTAATAAAAATAAAATCTAATTAACCAAGTGAAAAGTTTCCACAAAAGGAGGACGCCCCTTGGGACCCTAAATTCATTACTAAGTAGAAAAAAACGTGTTGAACGTGATCCATACAGCTACGGGGATGAGTTTATATATATCGCAAAAACGAGGCAAAAACAAAGCAAATAAACATGTGCTAGCTAAGACAGTAATGAAGTGAAGAAGACGGAAATAAAATATAAATGGAAGTGTAGGTAACTGACGTGATTATCCCTCACCTAGAGCTCTCTCTAATTACAGCTAACAGGGACATCGTAGTCATGTGCCTACGATGTCATGGGAGGCCGGGGCAGCACAAGGATGACAACATCCGATGCTTAGGATGAACTTCAGGTAAGTGGTATACACGGTCCCCTCAGTGCAGGTGTGTAGTATATTTTTGTTGTAGATCTCCGATTTTTCAAACTCAGGCACGAATTTCGTTTTCTCTATGGTCACGTGACAGTCAGTTTTTTTTTGTGAACCCGTCCAGCATTCTCCGCTTATAGTCCGTGGTGCTAGCGTGCCCTCTTGACTCAGCTGTCACGGAGTGAGCTGTCAACTCAGGATGGCAGACAGGACGTCACATCCACCAATCCTCACTCGAAGTTAATTACCATAACCGACTCAATGAACTGAGATTACATTGTTTTGGAAATAACTTAACTAGTTCAAGTTTTGATGTTATTATTTTATTATATAGGCAAAAAAAATTTGTTTAGGATTGAATAGATTGATTATTACAATAAAAAAGTGATTGGTTTAATTTAAGTTATTAAGTTTAAATATTCTCGTTATTTTTAAGACCTTTCCGCATTATCCAGGTTGAATGGAAAGCACGATTCGTTACTGTCCTTTAGTGCCATAACTTCAAAATGGAGTTTAGGAGGATAGTACTTCTATACAATTGAAATGCCTGATAGATTATTTATTTAACAAATTTTAGGTCAATTTGACTATTACATGAGGGTGACCACTTCCATTTTGGTCTAGAATTGGCCTCACTAAATCAATTCAAGCGCCCAAAGTAGGCATGTGTGTATGAACATAGCTTTATGGATTAGACCTTGCCGCGAACGGATATATTAACTATATTAGAATATTATATTATCATGGTCAGACGGACTTAACAAATACAACACAAAACTTTACTATAGCTGGCTTGGTTTATTTAATAAATTGTGATAATTATTCAAAAAATGACATACATCTTCCCTTTCGCCTAAGTATTAAGTCGCAACCACATCCATAAATCACGTGATCCAGTGTGTCCACATTCCAGTGCTTATGGAATCCCCAAAAAGGTTATGATAAATCGCTTAATTTAATTACTCAGCTCAACGAACAGTTTATTTCTATTCTTTCAGGATTTCGAAGGGATCCAGGCTCAATAGAATAGAACAGTGACAGGAAAATATGACTTTGTGGGATACTCCCATTAATCACTTGAGAAATGTTAATTTATCCCTTTCATCAAGATTAGATACGTATCGATATTAGATCAGTTTTGATGGAAGAATTTGTTAATGTGATGGAGAAAATGTGTTATACATGGACTAGTTTTTCACCTCAATACCCTTTTGGCTCGGTTAATTTAATCTCTGCATGTGTCTGCAGTAAAATGTAATACCGCTGCAATTGTCTGGTGGACCATAAAGTAACAATTAGCTGTGTGTTGTAACAATTTCTAAGTAAAGACTTTCAATTTACAGCAAATCGTATTTATTCTAATTAGGTTGCAAAGTAATTTCCAAGTTACGTTTGCCCAATTCTTAAGTATTAAGAATAAAATCCATAAATTTTATAAAGAGTATGTACACAATATATTCAATACTTCCAGAACAAAAACCTTCCTTAAGAAGTTATCCAGTTTTTTTTTTAAATTGTCTTCATTAAGCGAAGTAAAATGTCTTCATACTCCCTATTACGCCCACCTTAAGAGCCTGTGACTAATGCATCCTGAGTTATGCCATGATAGAATTGGAGATTGAGGGCACCAAATTCTTCGCGAAATACTAAATCTGATAACAAAGAGAAATCGAGAAGAGTTCATAGAATTTTTCATTTATAAATCTCAAATATGTAGATAACTGTTTCACTTGAAGTAAAGTTATACGAGTTATCTGAGAACATACCAATTATAATTATACAGGGTTTTCCAATAAGAGGTGTTATTTTGATATTCAAAAAAAAATCCATCTTTTGAGATAAATGATCGGATCTTTATTTCATTATAAAGATGAAGGTATGCCGTTAATAATGGAAAATAACATCAGCCAAATAACCACCACGACCACGCCTACAGGACCATATCCTTTTCATGAAATTTTCCATAACCAAATCGCAAAGTGGCTGCCCTATGTCCTCGATAGCTTCACGAATTCCATCTTTGAAGTCTTGAATCGACGCTGGGCTGTTGGCGTAGACCTTCTCTTTCACGTGGCCCCAAAGGAAGAAGTCGCAAGGTGTTAAGTCACAAGATCTCGGTGGCCAATTGTGATCACCTCTTCGGAAGATAACACGGTCCGGAAACTTTTCCCGTAAAAGATCAATGGTTTCGTTGCTTGTATGGCACGTAGCGCCGTCTTGTTGAAAGTAACCGTTGTCCAGATCAATACCATCCAATTCCGGATATAAAAATCATTAATCATCTGTCGATAGCGCAATCCATTCACCGTAACTGTTGCTCCAGCCTCATTTTCGAAAAAGTAAGGTCCAATGACCCCGCGGGACCATAAACCGCACCAAACAGTCACACGTTGAGGATAGAGAGGCTTTTCAACAATAACTCTTGGGTTTTCCGAGCCCAAGATGCGACAATTTTGCTTGTTGACGAAGCCATCGAGGCGGAAATGGGCCTCATCACTCAAGATGAGTTTTCGATAGAATTCCAGATCATTTTCATGCATTTCAAGGACCCAACCAGCAAAGACTCGACGTTGTTGATGGTCTGCCGGCTTGAGTTCTTGTGTTGAACTTTATAAGCCTTAAGACCCATATCTTTATGCAAAATACGGTGTAATGACGTTTGTGGAATGCCTAATTCCAAATAACGACGAGGAATGGACAAAGCTGGGTTTTCTTAAACACTTTCGGCTACAGCAGCAATATTCTCGGCTGTTCTTGGGCGACGTGAACGGGTTTATTCTTCACATCACTAACTTGTCCCGACAACTCGAATTTTTCTACCAATTTCTGTATTGCGGTCCGACAAGGTGCTTCACGACGATCCAAATCTGTTCGACTTTTACGAACCGTCTCTGCCAAATTTTCAACATTTTTATAGTGATTTTTAATAATTTCAATGCGTTGTTGAATCGTGTATCGTTCCATTTTTATTAATGGCGTAGTTTTTACTTGTCAAATGTCAAAAAATGACAGCTCCAAAAGTGACATTTACCGAAATAGCGGGCTAATTAAAATAACACCTCTTATTGGAGAACCCTTTATTTTCTAGGCAATTCGGTAGATATCCGCAGAAGTAATCTCTTATCTCCGATAAGGGTTCTGGCCTATCTCTGACATAAGACGGAGCATAATCAAGATCTGTAAATATATTTCTGTTGTAGGGAGATATGCCCGTGCACCTGAAGCCTGTTTGAATATTGGTTGAAGTTAGAACCATAGAAAGAGCCGTTTTTACTATAGAGGGGATAAATTGTCATTGTTTTTTTTTTTGGTTATTGCGCATCCAAGCATCGCAACTGGTGTTTACACCTTTTTTTAGTGGCCCATATACTGAACGATCTAGTGACTGTAGTTTATGACTGCAGTGAGGAGGAAAAGACAGCACTACCATACCATTTTCACAGCAATAATCAAGAGCTTGTATAGATACTTATGTGAGACGAATGGTTATCCAATAGCAGAAGAACTTTGTTTCGTGCTGTTGCAGACGTATATTTTTGCAAATGCTTTAAGAATATAAGGAACTCATCTCTTGCATCCACCCGCTTGCATTTCCGGCGCCAATGCTTCCAGTTGGACCGTCTCTAAAAAAATGCTCTTGGTATCAGAGTCTGGGGAATATAAACGGAGGTATAATATTACCGATAGCATTGACTGCGCAAGTAACTTTGACTAAGTTTCCTTTTTCGGCAGATGTTAATGCACCAATTTGTCTGGTTCCTCTTTTGGTAACCACTCTATCTCGTTTTTGCACAGTTGTGATGCCTGTTTCGTCAACATTACACAAGTCCTTTGCTTCAAACTTGTATTTATCCATAACCTTTTGAAAATTGTCAAAGAAGGCATCTACATTATACTTATTAAAACTAGTGGCCCAAGACGTACTGGTGGGTTGTGCACATCTTATAGACAATTGTGGCTGCCTTTTCATGAAATTAGTAAACCAATCTGCACTAGCCATTTTGTTCTTTTCCCATTGAAGTGGCATTTACAGTTTATATTTCTGTGCCATTTCAAATGTAAACCTTCTGACTTCTTTGGGACCAAAACCGTGGTATATTTCTGCTGCTGTAATTATATAATCTGCCACTATCTTCTCTTGATCCTCACTAAAAGCTTTGTTCCAAAATTTATGGCCCATCGTAACTGAAGAGTTCCCACTCTCTGTCAAAGCTATTAGCCTCTTCTTCATATATAATGCCAAAGATATGTGACACAACCCATATTTCTTTGCAGCTGCTCGACCAGATAATATTCTATCATTTATGTCACCATATCTTTGCTCGTATAATGATACATCTTTTGTACCCCTGTTCGTCTGTCTGATCTTATTACGAGGCATTCTAGAATAAAAGAAGTTTAGTTATGACCCAGAAAAAACGAAATTGCACAGCGGGATCGGTTGTAACGTTACATTCGACCGCGGACTATGCTGTTACAATTGTACTCGAACACGTTTTAGAGCTTCGAATTAAAATTTTTAATGCCAAAAATGATTACGCAGCAATCATTAAAATACTCAAAACTAACTAAACTCAAATATAAACAAAAGAAAAAGTATACTTACTTGCAACGGAAATATTTATATTGGAATTTTAACACGTTAAAAAAAATTACTTTGCCGCACTGAATATATACTTGAACTGTGATGTATTTGCCAAACATCTAACGTCATCCTATACAGAACACACGCGTATGTATCTATTATATATTTGTAAATATTTAGGCTGTTACTTTCGCCCCCTGTTACTTTCGACCCCGGTCTTCCATACTTCTGCGTAGCGTTGTTTCTTATGTCATTGACTTGCCTCCGGTGCTGCTAAATTACTTCATATATCC
>OZ002740.1:54133449-54187449 GCA_963924295.1 Dioctria rufipes
GGGTCGTTAAAGCTTTCGAGAGCTTTGTTAGGTTGCCCCGGAAATAACCACTTCTATATGAATTTACCAACATCATTATCTTCAAGCAATCTGACCAAGGAGCAGCTTGTTGGACTAATGCATCGATAGTAGAAAATCTTCAAGAGGCTTAAGGATGCTTAGGAAAGAATTTTATTTGTTCGTATTCATCTAGGTCTTTCGTTCAATTATATTTTTTTTTTGTGTGGGTAAAATTGAAATACATTGCATTAAAATTTTTTGTAGAAAATGTAAAACTCAAAATCTTTATTTCAATACCAATATTTAAGAGTGTTTTTATATCTACTCCTGTTTATTCAGCAGATACGAAAAAAAACACAATATTCTTCCCTTATTATCGTAATTAATTTAAAAGACAATAGTTTCGACGACAAAAGTAAGTGAAAATTGTTATATGGCAGTACCAAGAATTTTTATAATCGTAGCCGCCTTTGGACCGTTTGGGATGTGATAAATAATTGTATTAAGGCAAAACGAAACAAACAGTACAACAGTGATACCACTATTGCTGTTATACGGGACAATTCTAAAAAAAAAAAACTACCGACTTTGAGTTTCGATTGTCATTTGCGTGGTTTAGTGTCCTCATTTTGTTACGTGTGGTTCTGATGAAGAACTTAGCTATAACCGTGTCAGCGAAACGTGTTACGAATGAATACAGAATTTTACAATCCTAATCTTGTGAGTACCTACACATTATATTATACTCACCAGTATTGTATACCGTAAGGTCTAGTTTGTAACCTTATTACTTCGTTGTTTCATATGTATCAGAACAGAATTAATACTCTTCAGTTGTCCTGTACGGAAGGCAATCATGCTAAGAGTAATCGGGGAGAAATATTTTATAATTACAGGAGTGCCCGTAATTATTATCAATTTGATCGGCTTTTAACATAGACATCTCAATAGAGAGGAGTACTCGTTTTAAACTCCGAAATGATCAAAACTGGAGCTCTAGTTTGTAATTAAAAATGATCATATATGGAGATCTCAATTTTGATCTAAATGATCACAGACGTATAGCACCTTATTAGATCAGCATGATCATATATGGAGCTCTACTTTTTAGTTAAAAATAATCATAAATTTAGTTATTCGTTGTAATTATCCTAATGGAATGAAATCATTTTAGAAAATGTTCATTGTGAAAAACATTTCATAAATCAAACAAACTATTTAAAAAAAAACCGTTTTAACGACGTTTAGATAAATATGATTTTTGAAGCATCATTTAGTTTTGAAAATATTTTCAAATGTAATGAGACAATAATTCACACGCTTAATTGAACTAAGGTCATAACTACACTAATTCATAACATCTTTATTGTCCATTAAGTTTTGTATATTTCCTAAAAGCTCGTCGCACAAATAACCACTTGACTTTAGATCAAGGTTACTGTGGGATGTTTCCAAATCACTGGTAAGAATTATCTCTAAGCATACTCAAACCTTTTTATATAGTTAAACAAATTTTCTTAGCCAAAATCAATTTGATCTTCAAGCTCAATACATCTCCGAGACAGTTCTTAAAGATCATAATAATTGCTTAATTTCAGTTAAGGCTTTGGGAGTGTGAATCAGCCTATATTCCGTACTAAGTTAAATAAACTCTTTACTTGTTTTTTGGTCAGCTAATCGCTGTTAACGAGTCTATGCTAGGAACATGTTTTTTTTTTTCTAGGAAATTCAAACTATATAAATGTTCCAGAGGAATCTATTTTGGACAGCTTTTATTCGGTTTGTTTATAAATAACCCTCTCAGTGTTGTTTCTTACTACTTTGCTCATCTGATGTAAAAGATTACAACGTACACATCTAACTTTAGTCAAACTTTTATTATTTTTGAAGAATTTGTTAGCATGCAAATTTATAGCTGTCTAGTCAAAATAGTCAACCTTGAATTTCACTTAATCTCAATTTTTAGCTCTATACAAGAATGCACTAGACTCTTGCCACTTACTCACCATTGACTTATTCAATCCTTCAAAATTATTTCTGAATTGTCTCTGACATCTAGGTGCAATTTTGAAATAACTTCACCACGTCATGTCTAAATGAGATTAAGTAAAGTGTACTGTAGTATCCGCCGACCTTAGTTATTCCTAATTTAATCTAAGTAATTTCGATATTTACTGACTGCAAAAGGCTCAGCTTGTAGTGCATAAATTTCTGTACCATCTTCAAATGTGTTATCTATTCGAATGCATCATTCTCTCGAAAGTACAGTGAAAGACGTTTAGGCCTACATATAAAGGCGACCACAGCCAAAAACTTCGAGCTACATATATACGTTGTTGGACAATTAAAAAACTTAAAGACTAAGAGCTGGCGACCAAAATACCTACATCATTTCATAAACAAACTTTTCCATCTTAACATACTTCCTTAACATCGTTGATAACTTATTCGGAAGTCTGGCTGGCTTCCAGTGGTAGAGGGCTCTGCAGGATGGCCGCGAAGGTCTAAAAAAAAAACGATTAACTTACGTGATTTCATAAAGGCTGATTTTTGGTGTGGCAGCAGAGAATTGTATTTCATGATCAATGGTAAAAATGGCAGACATATTGGATGGTGGGAAAGTGGTGGCAGACGTCAACAAACACGCGAAAAAATGTGTATAACTAACGTGATACCACAATATTTCGAGAACGCTTTCACTTAAAATTAAAATTTTGCACACAGACTTTTTCAGAAAAAAAAAAAAATTGGTTTCGAAAATAGGACCGTTCGGGCAAATCCTGATAGAGTTGCCATACAAAAATGTCGTTTTCACTTCATATTAGGGTACTACCTAACAACGAGTAGACTTAGAGAACTGAAATTCGGTACAAAGTGTTTTCACACCAATAGTAAATACTAGTTCAAAAATACAATAAATCGAAAAACTCGTCCTTGGTGCTACCATACAAAAATTTCGTTTTTCACTATATATTTGAACACTGCTTTAAGAACGCGTAAACTCAGAGAGCTGTAATTTGGTATGAGGTGTTTTCATAGCAATAGTGAAGACATGTTCAAAAATAGACTAAATCAGGCAACCGCTTCTAGGTGCTGCCACACAAAAATTTCGTTTTTCACTATATATTTGAGAGAACGCTTTCACTTAAACGGCTGAAATTTTGCACACAGACTTTTTTATAAATGGAAAATTTGGTTTCGAAAATCGGATCAGTCAGGCAAATCCTTCGTAGGGTTGCCATATAAAAATTTCGTTTTTCACTATATATTAGGGCACTGCCTAAGAACGCGTAGATGTAGAGAACTGAAATTTGGTACAAAGTGTTTTCATAGCAACTATAAATACTAGTTCAAAAATACGCTAAATCGAGAAACTCTTTCTTGATGTTGCCATTCAAAAATTTCGTTTTTCACTATTTATTTGAACACTGCCTAAGAACGCGTCGACGTAAAGCGCTGAAATCTTGCACACGGCATTTTCATTGCAAATTGCAAATGAAACTACAAAGGTGGACGACCAAAACGGTGGTCATTTCTTGGTTTTATACGGTAACACCAAGAAGCGGTTGCCCGATTTATTTAATTTTTGAATCTGTTTTCACTGTTTTTGTAAGAACGCTGTGTGCAAAATTTTAGTGATGTACATTGACGCGTTCACAGGCAGTGTTAAAATATACAGTGAAAAACGAAATTCTTGTTTGGCAGCACCTAGAAGCGGTTGCTATGAAACACCCCGTACCAAATTTCAGCTCTGTGCGTTTACAAGTTCTCAGGCAGTGTTCAAATATATAGTGAAAAACGAAATTTTTATATTGCAGCACCAAGAAGGAGTTTCTCGATTTAGTGTATTTTTGAACAAGTATTTATAATTGCTATGAAAACACTTTGTACAAATTTCAGTTCTCTAAGTCTACACGTTGTTAGGTAGTGCCCTAATATAAATTGAAAACGATATTTTTGTATGGGAGACCTACGCAGGATTTGCCCGAATGGACCTATTTTCGAAACCAGATTTTTGTTTTTCTGAAAAAGTCTGTGTACAAAATTTCAGCACTTTAAGTGAAAGCGTTTTCGAGTTATTGTGGTGTGTATTGCGGAATGTTGAACGTCACTGACTACGAACTATCAACTTGGTTGTGTACCTTTTGTACATAACTTTTATTTACTTCTCCCCACTTAAATTTCTAGTTTACCTAACTTATATTTTCTATAAATACAATTGATTGTAAATTTATTCCTTTGAGTTCCAGCGTTCATTAAATAAAGTTGTTTGACCGAAGAGATTGTATTTTAAATATTGAAAACATCCCGTTGTTATAAAGTTTAATATTTATGCAAATTTATTCTACTGGATCGATTTAAAATCTTAAATACGAGTAAGTACCATTTTACTTTCTAAACAGAAAGATAAATTGAAGGAAGATTATTAGAATTGTATTCCACGCGGTATTTTGGTCTATTCAGAGGAACCTGTTCTTTAGTCGATATTCCACGTTGAATCTTACTTAATTTTGTTTATCAATTGACACTAACCCCACGTTTTACACTTATGATGTGAAATTGCATTAGTATAAGACAAGACGTTGATGCATTGCAAGTTTGCCTTCTATTTGAGGATATTACCATTACCACTAACAAATTTCACTATAGAAATAATAAAAAGATCTTAAATAATCAATTAGGAGTGCAATTTATAGGTATTTCACTCTTATTTTGCATTTTTTTATCGATAAAACTTTCGTGGCACTTTGTTTAGATTCGAACTAATTTCTTTTAATTCTTCTTCTTATTCTTTTTAATTTTTAATTAGCACTTTATTTTTCCTGTTTTAAGAGTCGATTCGTGTGACGTCACGCGCACTTGACAGCCCGGACAATCATACCTTGCTACTCTGTATATCGTAATGGAATCACGTAAGTTAACCGGTTTGTTTTAGACCTTCACGGTTATTCTGCAGAATCCTCCACCACTTGAAGCCAGGTAGACTTCCGAATAACTTATCAACGATGTTAAGAGAATGTTATAAGATGGAAAATTTTGTTTATAAAATTACGTAAGTATTTTGGCCGCCAGCTCTCCACCTTTTATGGTAATAGTGCAATTACAATTAATTGCGGCTAGGGTTGCAGATTACGAATTTGCAATATTTTACGTAAGATTCATATAAAAAGGTTAATTTATATTTACTAAGTATTTGATAAACTAATTTCAGTAATATATTATCGCTGTCACAGCTAGGAGCTGTAGTTGTTTTTCAGGGTAGGACCGAAGAATTCTTTCAGCAAATATTGTTCGTAGTTGTAGTCGATAGTCCGAATTATGTTAATGAGCTATTAAAATTACCAGAGGCAAATTTGTAAGTTTGCATCATTGTATATATTCCAAATGGTAATAGATATTTTGACATTTTTGAATTACTATTGTATTTCCTTCTAAATTTATTAAATATTTATTACTTCATAATATTTTCTTTTCTTTCATTATTTTAAAAAAATCATTTATTATAAACAAATTTCGTCAAATTACTTCTAAAAGTAATTTTCAATTTTAATTACCACCAAAATAGATAGCATATTTATTTTGATTCGGCAATATGAACAACTTCAGGATAGTTTTTGGACTAGCTGAGCTTATGTCTGAAGTAAAAGGCGTAATGAGTCCCAATTTAAAATACTCTTGATTGGCTTCTGTCTAAACTAAAAGGCTTTCGCTTTAATTTTAAAAATGAATATATTTATATTTTAATATTTATCAAATATTTCTAGAACAGAAAGTAGAATTACTTTAGTAATTTATCGTAAACTTTCATTCGCATAGAATAGAACACGGCATTTCTGTTGTTTATTTCGAGAGGTACAGTAAGAAGATCGTCAAATGACTCATTAAAATAAGTAAATTGTTTTAAATAGACTTTCTAACTTAAAGACCAGAAAAGAAACATGATTGCGTGATGAAGTTTACCTGACTTACCTGAAAATAATAAAATAACTTAATTGAAATGGAAATATACAGGTTAAATTGGTAAAGGGGCAACCCCAAATTGGAATTTCCCTGACCTTGTATACTAACTTTCGGTGGCACCGACTAAAAATATTAATGCCTTATATGGCCTCTAATCATAACCATATATTTTAAACGGGAGAGTTTGCCGAAACCAATTTCCATAAAAGCAAATTAGCTAAAATAGTTTTCCTAAAAGCAGTTTGCCTAAAAAAATTTCCCTAACGAGCAATTTCATTAAATTTACGGATTTCAAATTAGGGAGTACAATGAAGTATCAAATTTAAAAATGCTTACTAATATTAACTTAAAAATCCTGTATAGTGAAATATTCTGTTATATCCTTTACTAGATTTCAATACTAAAATATGCCTTTTCCAAAAATTTAAGGAAATTGCTCGTTAGGGAAAATACCTGTTAGATTGTTTTTAAGGAAACTGATTTTAGGGCAACTAGTTTAGGGAAATTATCTTTGCGAAAATTATCAATAAATCCTTAAAATACCGATTGCGATTTCCATGGAGCATTATGGATTGTTGTTGAACTCGTCCAACCTTTGGAAAGTTCTTTGTACGTGGACATTAAATGTCATGCGTTACATGACCATTAAAAGCCTTTTAATTAAAAACATAAAATTTAATGATACTACTCTCTCGTCTTTAGCCAACTCAGTCGATGCGTAATTTTTTCCAGTGCAATACTTGTGTTCTTATTTTTGTTCTTAGAATTCTTTGCGAGATTTAGTAATTCCATAATTATTTACTATGCTTCTCGATTACAGTTTATTGTTATGGCTTATTCAAAACATTTTAGTATTTCTGAAATAATAGAATTTTTTACAGACTGAGGACGACAATAGTGCTGATAGTGAAAAGAAGGCCACATGATTGAATATGACGTTCAGACAGAGCAATTTCGAATACGAAGAGGTTGACAACGACCAAGAAAATATACAACCACCTATCTTACTTTTTGAGCAGTCATCATATAGCTCAAGACGAATTCACTGTGTTACAAAAAAGAGAAACTCGATATACTTTTGACGAGACATAGTGTAGGTTGTAGGTATAGTGGAACTAAAAGTAGTGGCATACTAGAAATTACTCAAACTCCCTCAAAATATCATTTTAGACCAAAAGATCCGTTTTTCGGTAGGTCATGCATATACTAATTTATAACTTCGTCATTTTTTATTCGATGTCGATTTGTTTTTTTATGTTTCATTGTGCAATAATATCCATGCCAACAAGAAAGTTCCGACTATACGTAAAAGTTGTACAAGAATTTTTTAGTGGCTACGGTGCAGTGGGCAACAACATATCCATTAACCATCAACATTCACTTTTTGCACTCACACTTAAATTTCTGTCAGGACTATCCCACTCACAATGGTAGGAAGAATACTTGGTACTACCGCCTTACATTCCAAACAAAATTGTCATTAAAACTTCTGTTTCATATGTTTCACGGTTAAAGCCCAGTACTTCTTCAACTTTCTCTGTAGCTCAATATTATACGGAAATATAGCTGCATAATGAGCAAAAATTCGATCACTCAGTCAATTTTTAACCGATTGTAGTTAACAAATGTTTATTAGACGCGGAATCGAATTTTCTATTAGTCATATGAACAGAAAGAAAATATTGTAAAGCAAAATAAGCCATCAAATTGTTGTCAAAGTTGAAAAATGTGTAAAAAATGGTAAATTTCGAAATGTTTTCAACTGTAACTTCGTGACTTTGCATCGCAACGAAATAAGGAATATATAGTATGGTTAGAAAGGTCTATCTCTCTTCTTTCATATACCACAAAAAGGCCTATCTCTCTTCTTTCATATACCACAAAAAAAAAAAAACAAACATTCGACATCGAATAAAAATGGCGAAGTTATAAATTATTATATTCATGAACTTGCCGAATAACGTTTTTTTTTTGTCTAAAATGAGATTTGGAGGGTGTATGAGAAATTTCTAGTATTACATTACTTTTAGTTTCACTAGACCTACAACCTACACTACGTCTTATCATAAGGATATTTTCATTATAACATAATGTTATTAAATAACGTAAGCGCACCCTTCGAGGTAAAAGCCATCACTGTTGGTCTACCACAAAAGAGAAAACTAGGAAAAGAACGTCGACTATAAATATAGTACGAACAACTAGAGGAGCTTCTAGAATATATAAAAATATTGTTCATCCTTCATTTGGTATGCTTCAGTGCATTTATCAGCGATGAGATTTTCGAAAATATCATCAAATGGACAAAAGTTGAGATGATTGCAAAGCGGCAAAATTATAAAACTTTGTCTGCAACTTCTACAGACACAGACATACTTCAGACTAAAGCTCCCATTGGAATCCTTACGACAGCTGTTCTGAAGGACAACCACCTGTCGACTAATAAATTGTTTTATCCATGCGGAGGTCTTTATGTTTTTGTTATGAGTAAAGATCGGCTTGAATTTTTGTTAATATGCTAGAGAAGATTATTTCCACTCGAAAAGTTTGGGAAGAATTTATTAGAAAGTGCAAAATAAATTACATACTTGGTTCAAATGTCACCATATATGAAGAATTGATAGGATTTCTGGGCAGATGTCCTTTCCATATGCATATCCCGAAGAAAGCAAACAAATACGGCATGAAGTTTCCAATGATATATGACAGTGGTACACTATATATTAATGATACAATTGTCAAAGACTATTCACGGAAGGACCAGAAATATAACCTGTGACAACTGGCTTACATCTGTGCCATTTGCATAAAATTTTCTGCTTAAGAGGAGTCAGTACTCAGCAAAAATTTCAATTTAGATACCAGCGAGCCTGTAGGCAATAAAACTTACCGTACGTAGGTTTGTGTCCTGAAAGTATGAAAATTCATATAAAATTAGCATAGACCTAGACCACAAGTCACATTAGAGACATCTAGCGTAAAAGGCAGAAACCCAACATGCGACAATTTAAGACGAAAATGAAAATTTGCAGTTCAAAGAAATCGAAAATTTTTAACGAGAATGAACTCTCCTAAATTTTATTTTGCACATATTTGTTAAATATACTATTTTGCTTTATATTTCTCCAACTTTCAACGAAATATTGCAATTTCTCGTCTGTGAAATATCGAGAGAAAAAACAAGTACTATTAGAGTTAAACAAATAAAAAAAGCGCCACTAAAAATGAAAAAACTCGACGTTATTTGCTAGATTTTGGCTTTATCTTTCTTAAATAGTCACAATCTAAAGAAATGAGAATACCTACTAACAGGAATTTGATTTGAAAAAAAATCAATTTTTACCATTTTTTACAATTTTCAGAGCTAATATCTCCATTCCAATACATTTTTTTTTTATTTTTCTCGACGTTATTTACTACACCTCTTCGTTACCTTTAATTTAAGATAAGTCATTATTAAGTCATTATTCTGGTACAAATAGTTTGCCAGAAATTTGCATTGAAAAATGTATGAAACTTGCAAATCTTGGTACTGACTCCTCTTAAACTTACGTTAGTTGGGACGATAAGATCAGAAAAGCGTGAAATACCAAAAGAACTAAAAAATTCACGTAAACATCCGGTTGGTTCTTCTATGTTCTGCTACAATGGCCCTTTGACACTTCTGTCGTACAAGCCTACACCACCGAAGTTGGTCTACCTTTTGTACTCCTGTAATAGAGGCGGTATTGTAAATGTAAATAATAGTAAGCCTGTCATGATTCTCTTTTACAACCAAACGAAAGGAGGACTCGATGCTTTCGATCAAATGTGTTCAGCGATGTCTTGTAGTAGGAAAACAAAATTGTCGCCAATGTTAATGTCTTATGTATGCTAAATATGGCGTTTGTAAATACATATATTTTTTATTGTCATAACATGTTACCTAAAAAAGGAAAACCCTGGAACAGACGAGAGCTCATGGAAAAATTGAACACTAATTTGCCTTATTTGAAAACATTGTAGTTTTTCTTCCCAAATCCGATAAAACTCATGAAAAAAACAACCAGGATACAAAAAGAGAAGGATGACGAAATTAGACTCTTATGTGTGTGAAAAACCAGTATACGGCGAATATAAATTTGATGTTTGTAAATCCTGCATATAATGGAGATTACATTTATAATTTTTCATTAACTAACTATTTCAGATTATAAGAAGCAAACAGGAATTTTTTTCTTATATTATAAGCGTAAAAGTCATATTTTATGTTTAAGAATAAGTTAAACCGTTATTATTTTAATTAACAATTTCTCATATTATTTTGTTTTATTAATAGAACTAAGTATAGCGTTGATAAAAAATATAAAATTATTAAGAAATAAGATAATCCCAAATATTAACGTATACGTCTAATTGACGTATGATTAGGCTTTATGTGGATACAAATAGATTAGGCTTCTAGGGTTAAATGACATTAATATTGAAGGCAATCATAAACAATAATTTTTATTGTATAAGCGAGTAGGTTATTTTATGGATTACTACTGCACAAATAAATTTTAATTGTAAATGTGTTGCTCAAATTTACATCATTGTTAATCGATTATAATATATAAGTTCATGAAAATTAATGTGGCTCTTTAAACTTTTCAATTCGATTTCCCATTACAATATCCCGTATCTTCTATCCAAGAAATGAGTTTTCCGATTTATATATAACCTCCTTTCATCCGAAAACAGTAGATAGAATCATATTTCATTAAAATTACCCCCTACTCACTCCTTTCTCTCCAACTACTTCGTAAATAAGATTTTTAAGAGTATAAATTTATCTAAATAAATTTTTCGTGACCGAATACCGTAGATTCACATTTACTACATTTTATACAAATCCTTATAGCAGGATAAAGTTTATAAATATAAGAAATAGCTAGATCAATAGATTAACTAGTATACCACCTATTACACCTTAAATTAGTTTTGCACTTTTTTCATTCAAAAAATACATTGCCACCGATATTGACGATTGAGAGCTTCTTTTAACGAGGAAAGGAATACAAAGCGATGTGAAAAGGAATTTTGCTAAAATGTCTAGTTGAATACCTAGTGTTTTTTCGGATCGTAAAATATATGTATGTATACCACATTTCATCAAAATCACTTCCTAGTTACCACCTAAATGAAATTATTCAGAGTTTTCCCCAATTGCTTTCTCGCAGACGAAATCTGCAGATTCATTGTATTTCTTCGAAATCCTTAGAGCTTTTATAAAACTAAAAGTTACAAATATGCCAAATATGCAAGATGCGCTACTTTAATATTGTTTGATAGACCCTTCCATACATATATTATATTTGAATTAGGCATCTATTGAAGACCTCAAGACTTTTATGGGAAGCTAATAAATAAATAATTCTTTAGTGTCTCCTTATCATTTAGTCTCAATGAATCGGGCGAATGTTGCTCTCTTTGTTGTTATCTGTTTTCAAAGCATAAGGCGATCCCCATCAGAAACAAGTTCGATTTAAACAAAATGTAATCCAACTATCCATCGAGTCGTTTAAAATATCGCTGATCTTAAAAGCTAGTATCATCTGTTCAATATCTGCCTTAAATAATTTGTATATTCATCGAGGTTTGAATTTCTAGAAATTCAAAATGACGTAGTCGGTGTAATAACCAAAAATGCAGCTATCTTAATATGGCACTCCTTCTCATCTTTTACAAGACCAAGAAATCTACTGAAATATATGTTGTAGATTTATCTTTTTTTTCTTTCATATGTATATATTTTTTATTGTAATAGGAGAGAAATTTACTGAAATATGTGCAGATTCAGTTGAAATATATTCAGATTCAGTTAAAATCAGAAATTGACATTAATTCATATAATTATTTTTCACTTAGGATTTAAATATCTACATATATCATATAGGAATACCACCTTCCTTACAATGCATACATATTACATAAGTAGGTATGTACAATACATATTACATTGATTCCATTAACATTTCGAATTTCACCCAGAAACTTTTCAACAGTTGGAAAATTCCATTAAAAGTTACTAAGGCGATAATAATGTCAATCCAACTTGGCCCGAACGAGGTGAAATCCGTAAAAAGTTAAGTGTAATTTTGATACAAAAACTTTTACCGTAGGTACACATACCAAGGAGATTTTCTTAAAATTCGATAACGTTTGCATTAAAAAGTTTTACGATTTAAATTTATGTCGTTAGCGTAACCAAGCTATTTAACTTTCCATGAAAAAAAGAAAAAAATCTTTAACTTAGCGCTGCCTTCAAATGCCAGGGAATTTATTTCTTTTCTACTCCTATAATATAATTCTTTTACTCTGAGCAGAGTTAGTTGCAATTAAAACTCCTACAATTCTGTTTCCATATAACTAACTTACTGTTTTTTATTGTTTTATCAAAAATCCTCCATGAAAGGATACTAAAACTGATAGAAGTCGACAGTTATTGAGTCGATAATACATTGGCTTATGCTTCCATTGGCTATACGAGTTGAATTCAATTGGCTTCCACCAATAAGTGAAGAATTTCGATTATCAGCGGATAGTCACTCAGAAGCTATTGGGAATTCAAATATGAATAATAATTCATTCGGTGGTCGGAACAGGCTTTGAAGTTTTGGTCCAATTACAGCTGTTGAAAAATAAATGAGCTTTTCTATATCTGCATATATTGCATTGTGCACGAGGGGTTTTAGTTGATGATGATTACCGAAATATTAGGAAAAGCCTACGTAACTGTGAAAATTTTACTGAATTCTATAGTATGCAGGGTAAAGGACTCAGTAACGAGCCCCCTTAGGGAAGGTTCTCATTTTATATTAAAGTTTTGTGTATGTATTCTTTTTCTTTTTCTTTCTGGTTAGTTCAGCACTTAGAATATGGAGAGAATAGCAAGCGTGATAAGCCAAATCTAGCATAGCCAAATATTGGTTATTTTAGAATCTGTTGCCGCTGTAGTAAAATCTCAGTGCAAGCATGTAGTATGAACTAACATCGAGAGTGAGGCAACAAGATAACAAAATTAAAACAATCGTAGGCGCTATCACTACACCAAGAACTTCAAGAGTTTTTCAACTATTTCTAAAGTATACAAATCAAGCAGCTAAATATACATTTTTCATAAGATATCTCTTCTTCAATATATTCTGTCCTACTCCAAGTACTTCTAAGAAAAGCCACGCTCAAGTTCAGCATGTTTATATTGTTTGCAACAGAAAATTGAATTAAAATACTTTTACCTAAAATTACGAGTATAAACAAAGATGAAAGAAATCACTTTTTATCCAGTGGCGAGCTCCCTTTTGTCCAGTTATGAGTTCAGAAATTTTTCCAATCTCTAGCTGAATTGAATTTACTTCAAGTTAAATTATTACTTAAATTCTTCAAAGATATAAACACACATATTTAGTGTATCAGTCAGTGTACTCTGGATGTTTTCCCGATAACTGGAAGGAGTCCCGTCGAACGCCAATTGAAAATGTAAAACGGTTAGATCGGTATGGGAATTACAGGTCCACAGATGCTCTAAAACCATACGAAAAACTTCTTGGAAAAATCGTCCATAACTAACTAGAAGACTACTTCGATTCGCAAAATATCTTCATTGAAAACCAGTCTGAATTTATTTAGGAAATCGCACTTATGTAAGTCTGCATTGAATCACGTAATAGTAAACTGGAGGGAAGAGATATCTGTAAAAACCAATATTATTGCGGTATTTTTAGACCTACAATGGATAGGGACATCATGATACAAAAACTATATCACTACAGCGTGCGAAATGTAGAACTTAGAACGTACCTGTAAAATAGAATGTAAAGGACTTCTGTTAACGCTGTGCTATCAGACACTCTGCCCCCTAAATATGGTGTTCCTCAGGAATTACTTCTGGGACCTGTTCCCTTCATTATATAGATAAATAACACAAATAAAATGCTTCAATATTGCATGATTATTCTCTTTGCGGATAATTTTCTCTCATTTTTGGTTGGAAATGATATTACTCAGCTTGAAAATGAAACTCAAAAAGATCGGGATGGAGTGGGTTATAGTTGAGTAAAAATTATTTGAAGCTTAAGTGTAAAAAAGACTTAGTATAAATTGTGTCTAAAAATTAAATTTAAAAATAGATAATAAAAAAATTGAACAGGTTAGTGAAATTAAATATTTTTATATTTATTGTTTAGATATTTTATTTTAAAAGAATTCTAAATAGACTATTTTTATTAAGTGCAATTAACGTAAATCATGTACTCATAGAACCCCATTTTGAATACTATTCCACAGTTACATTTGTATATGATAAGAATTCTTTTGTGAGACTTCAACGATTGAAGAATAGGACAATGAATTCCATAATTAAATGTAACTGTTATACGAGCGTATATATATATATACTAAGGAACGTTGCAATAAATATAATGGGACAAAATTGTCACAGCGGCGGTTTAAGGGGGGTCATAATCTTTGGCGCTTCTACTATTAAACTCACTATTGCGCTTAATGTAAAACATTATGAAGAGGATGGGCTAATAATATGTAAACAGATAGATGCCATACCTCAAAATTTTAGCCGGGCTATCAATTTATGTCGCTTTTCATATTTTTTATTTATGAAATTCATTCATTACATAAACTTATATAGCGGAAACGTAGTAGCATAAAATTCGTATCATAATTTTGAGTCAAATTAATTTTGGCATTCGTACCATAATTCGCACGGCAAAATATGATAAATCCACAAAAAAAGGTTGGTAATGCTGATCATGATACAGAGTGCACCCCACTATAACTTAACTTTTATTTAAGTTGCAAGGTCAAGTAGTGATGATGATTGGTTTTTACTCACTTCTTAGAGTTTGATAGAATATTGTGCTATATTTTTCAATAATTTGCACAAACTGATTATTGAAGTTTTTTCCATCACTCATTATAGCAAATTTAATTATAATTTATCATTTAGCTGAGGAAAGCTTTTATTTTCATAACTCATTGCGCATGACACAAATAATGAATTTTGCAATCTTAGCTGCCGAGTATGAAAAATGCTGCAACCTGTATACGTCATGCGGTATGAAAACATGAGTCATGTATTTTTGACGCTCTTTTATGTTTCATGTTGCACAAGAAGAGCAGATGAAGTGCTTTAAGTTTGGTTTGGGGAGAATTACAAACTCTATGAAAGGTCTGAGAAATCCGTAGATCAATGTTTTTTATCTCGTCGAAAGTATAGAAACTAGATGTCAGCAAGTCTCTAGATGGCCTTACAAGCCAGCAGCCACATGGACAAGTATTGATAAGTTGATTATTTTCTAGAAATATTATTAATTTTAAATTTATGATAGATTCAAAGACCTTTGAAAGAATCGAAACTGCTTTCGATACATCGATAATTAAAGTGATCGGAATCCTCATCTTTTTTCACGATTTAACTGATATTTTCTCAATTACCTGGAGTTTTTATTTATTATATTTCAATAATAATCAAAGAAACCAAAAAAAAGCCCAATCCAAAATATAACAGAAAAGATATCTTTTACCATCTTCTCGACAGCTTTCAGACACAAAAGAAACAAACAAACAAAAAATAAATAAATAAATAAACTTTTCGTGTAATGGTGGTTTTCTGCAAAGACTTTGGTAATTTACTGCGATAAATTCTACTTTTAGGAGACATTCCTTTTTCTCTGATGAGTAGATTTCTCATAGCTACTTCTAATAGCAATTTTATTGCTGATGATTGTTGCCTGAATGTGGATAAATTGGATTATGACCGATGATTTTGTTCAAGTTTCCTCTTGAATTCTAAAAATTTTACAGGCAAAAGAGTGGTAATTTCGAAGTAAAGAAAAGGTGTAAGATTTAGTCTCGAACGGCAAAAGGAGGGATGCCGGGTGCAAAAGGATAACACAGCGAGTAAAAACTTCAAATATAAAATTTTATTAATATGTAAAAATTCAATTCGTTAACCTAATATCACAATAATTCAGAGAGAGCTTAAAACTACGAACCCAAACAAATTCAAGAAAAAAAAATAATTAACAACAAAAATTAAATTCAATATAATTTCAAAGAAGAAAAAAAATCCAATATTAAATGAATCCAAATAATGTGTCCGTTCCATTAATTCTCAAAAGAAGAAAAAGAACAGAGTTAATTTTCCGTACAGAATAATACTTCAGTGAATTATGAACGTGTACTGCAGCGTGTAATGCTGCACAGTGCAGCGTATATGTGTACTGCAACGTGTAAGGTCCAGAATGGAGATAGGCGAATTTCAGTCAAAAAATATTCTGACAGCGTTAAGCTTTTGTAATGAGGTTGGGAATAATTTTCAGATTAAAATCTGAACCAGAATAAACTTGTGTATGCAGGATGAGGAACACTATTCCTAATTTCAGATTATACTCTGAATCAACTCAACTCTGAGTCAAGAATGGTGACATCTATTGCGACTCGTCGGCTTTATATAACCGTGGTCACCAGTTATGTTCGTCCCGCCTCTTGGTGTTGCCCTAGCATCCCTTATTTCACATGCTTGTATTCTGACTGGGGCGAAGGCGAAATCAGCTGACTGAAGAGGATGACATGCAAAATGTAAATATACGAAGGTACGTATGTTTTTGTGCATTTTGTAAAATTTGCTTGATTTTATCTGATTAATAATTTTGATATTTGTTTTAAGTGAAGCACTCTGTGGGAGAGAACAGAGTACAACTCATCTCTGCTGAAATTCGAAATTTTATATGTTTTGTTGGAATTCCGGCAGCAGCAAACTAATTCCAAAAAGATGGAATAGGTCATGGATATGATGATTAAACAATATTTTATTTTTATTAGATACTTTGTGGTGTCTTTTGTTTATTTTAGGAATCTTTTATATTTTTAGAACAGTACTGCGATCATGTCGTGACATTTGGATGGATTGAACAAAAGGTTTTATGTTACTGCCATGATATATATCGTTATTTTCCTTCAGGGATTACAGTTAAGTTTTAGGTCATAGTACTATTTTATAGGATATTCAAACGAAATATCAACCTTGGAATGTGTTTGGGGTTTATTTGCCTCATTTCAGTTCTCTTCAATTGTCATGCTTTCAAAACAGTTCTATTGAAATACAGTTCATAAACATGACTGGGAATAAAAATAATAATATAGTAGAGATTATCCGCATACATTCCTATATATCGGAAACTATATGTAGGTATGTTGTATATATATATATGTATAGGTATCATGCATCTTCGATCGATAAAGCTGTTTTCGTATTTCTTTTTGGAACAGTTTGTCAGACGGTTAAAATGGTCATAAAAAATTTCATAGGCTTCCATATTCCGAAGTAAGAACTCTTCCGTTCATAAACGATTTACGAATATGATCATTTTTTTGGTATATTTGAAAAATCGGAATTTTCATATGGGAACCCTACGATTGGATATAGTCCATTTTCAGAATTATACTTGAAGTTGTAATGTAATTACTACCATACACCCAATTTTGAATTATCCATGTTAGAGCGTTCTTAGTCAGTATCTAAAGAGTCTATTCATCTTTCAGCGGAAACTGTCTGAAGTTACACTAGAAATAGAGTATAGAAGAATCGCTCAAGAAGGCTTACATAACTTTCTACGCCTCCAATATGGTCTGAAACCTAAGATTTTTGGTTATATACTGTGGTGATACACTCTATTCTTACCTATGGTCCATTTTTTTTGTAGCCAAACTTAAGTAAAGGTTACATCTAAAATAGATTGGGTCCAATGAACTGCCTCTATAGGTTCCATTGGCTCTATAAGATCAACTTCAACATACGCTCTAAATGTATGTTAATAATGTTACTACCTGAGCTTTATGTCGAATGTCAAATCTCTTGTGCAGAAAGACACTTTCATAGAGTGAGTATACGTAAAGTGCGCTCTAAATGGAAATGGCTAAGTATTTGTACCATTTCCAGAATGTTATGGTCTATCTATAACATAAGTCAGCAAAACTAGTTAGAAGAACTCACAACAAGATTTCTAGACTTTTAGAGCTTGGGTGCAAATATAGTCTACGTATGTAATATGTAGTAGCTAGTATGGCTTCATATCAGCGTAGTAGACGAAAGGCTGTTGTTTAGCCTGGAGCTAAAAACTGCTGATATGATATTAGCTTGAATAGTACGACGGATGTAAATGTAGTAGCTGGATTCTTAGAATTAAACCTAGAGCTGATAGCTGCTTGCTGGTGCCATTTGTAGTCGTATGGATTGAGGTTGTCGACGTAACTGGGGTTAGCTGAACATAGCGTATACGCGTCGGGAACAGCGTAAGCGTAGGGCAAGATAGATCATCTCGACTTTTGCTGAGAGTGATACTACAAGCGCAGATGATAAAATGTATGTAAAATTTAATAAATTGGATTTAAGTGTTAAATTTTTTTTAAATAATTTTATATATTAATTATGTAGAGTCTGGAAACTTAAGTTATAAAACTTCTAAGATTGTTTTTTGAATTCAAACTTAATAAGGCAGCGCATTTTGTTAGGCATATTCATAACATTATATCGCTGCCTTAAAATTTTTCTTTTGTCCCGGTAATTAATCATTTTTTCGTAATTTTTCATTAACCTCCAAAAATAAAGCTACTGCGCTTGCAAAATTCGTAATTTATAATTTTATTATTATTAAAGTTTATCAACAACTTAAAAAAGAATTTATAAATCAAGTTATAACATGTCGCCACTGAACTGTTGCTGAATTACTTTCGATACGAAGTGCTGTCGACAGTCGCAACGAAATTTTTTATTGGCAGTATGTTGTAGCATTTTTGTTTAACAAGCGTTTGCGAAAAAATAAATGACATTTTCGGAAATATATAAAGTCTCCAGTGGCAGCATAAAATAAAAATCAATTCATATAAATTAATAAAATGGATATATTTTATTATTGTATATATTATCTGCTGTGATATAATAATTATCACTTGTGAGAGATTCTCCAACGCTAAAATCGTACCTTGGAAAATTAACAACTGCAGGACCATACACGTTAAAGCAATGACTCGCTCAAATGCCCTGAATTACACTACTTTTCCCACATTTCCTGTCTTGTTGCGCTACAATTTATCTGTTCGCAGGTTCTTTTTCATTTTCTTTTTTCAATCGATCCACACCTGGGAATAATTCAGAACATGTTAATAAAGTAATGACAAATCTAATAAAAAAATAAACACATTTTTCAATACATCTTACTTAATTAATAATTACATTTTGTAGCTTCCGACGGAAATTTGCTTACCAAAACACAGTGGTAATTTATCGAAATTTCGAGAGTGGATTTATGACAAAATATATTGGCGCGTTGAAATTTTCGACAAATTATCGGATATCAAAATTTTCTACAGATACAACATTTTGCCCCTGGTTGCGATGAAGTGATAAAATTAAAAAAGCCTTTAGTAACCAGAACTGCATAGCTGATGGAGCTTTCAATAACGTGCAGTCTAATCTAAGTCATGCGGACGGTAATAACGAAATGGTAACTGGTATCACTAACAACTCGACAAGAGCCGAAAATATCAAACTAATCACACTTGACAGTCAATCGTGGACTGTGGTCCTTTGATTGGTTTCCCAGGAACTGCTAATGGCTCTTTTTTCCACTGAGCCAAATTACTTAAAGATCAAGTCAACCCGCTGTCGACTTGATAACCGGTCCAATATCTCTTGAGGATTAAATTGAGACAATATCAAATATCCATATGTGAGCTCAAGAAGATCCCTTATCAACTTGAGAGCATCGGATGAACAGCAGTAGCCTGGAGCACTTACTTCGAACCTTCCAGTCAAATAGTGAGCGCACGTTACCTAGTCGAAATTCTTTAAGTGAAAATTTATTTCGTTTTGCATAAAATGCGCATCGGTAAATATCCCTGCTGAATCAAAATCGAATAATTCCTTATGAATGACTCGTTGACTTTATTAATTAAGTATGTCCAATGCTGCGGATACTTTTTGCACATCAAATGATTAAGTTTTCTTTCAAAATTGACGGTTGGTCTGTATGTGGCTTTTGACAAGTGAACACGTTTAACAAAGTGGCAATTATTTATTTAGTAAAAATAAATAATTTCATTGTTGGAACATTGCTAAGTTTCTCTTTCAATATTTTACAGCATTCTGCAAAACATTTAGTGGTAAAGTAACAAAAATAAACACTTTAAAAATGCAAACCAAATCGGCGTGACTTTACTTGGCCGACCTCACTAGTGGCGGCTATATTAAACCGAAGCCTTTAAACGAAGTGAACCTTAAAACAAAACTTATCAGGAATCCTCTAAAGTATCCCAACGACATTCTAAGCGTGGGAAAGGTGTTAACGGCAGCCGATGTAAAGAGGCTGCACCAATTCGAGACAAATGGGGAACACCTGAAAGTGAAGCCCAAAGCGGCCATCTTGAAGCAACAAAAAGTCATGTACATCGCAACGCTTCGGGCAGTAATACGTTACAAGATTCAAATGAAGTCACGTCACAGAAGACGATGCCTACTTTCTGGAAGAAAATCGTAGAGGATGTAATAAAATAAATAAATAATAAATAAATAAGCAATAAGGTAACGATGCGCAATATAATTATAATTTTCATAATCAATTCGACATACCGGCATAAGATGACGAGATGGATGGTGTAGAGCAACATGTCATAAATGATGACTTTACTAATACTAACCCTATTAAATTAGATTCGCATAAGGTAGTTAGTCAGCCGTCATTAGTCATTAATGTTACAAATAAAAATTCCTCTATAATTAAGGTCGCGCCTTTCTACCCACGTATTTTTGTTTTTGGTGTTAATATTAAAGTAGGTATTAACTGATTGCATTAATGCAACAGAGGACGACTGTAATGTAACAAACGTGAAGTTCAGATTCACGAAATTAAGAAAGAGCTCCATCCTGCTCATAGGGCTGGACGGCGAAACCCCAATCGATGAAATCACCCTTGCCTTAAAAGAAAATGCACCTAACACAAAAATAGCCAAAATATCCGCATTCAGCGAAGCTAGAACTAGGGATCCATACGAACATTTTTTCTGTACAACTAGAAGCATGTGAAAATACTGCAGAGCCTGGAGCCATTAGATATATACTTAACCAATCAATATCGTGGGGTAAAGAGCAACGTCATGTAACCAGATGCTTCCAGTGTCAACGATTTGGACACAATGGTGAGTACTGTAGATACAGCAGCAGATGTGTAGTGTGCCGTGGAGACCACGACTCGGAAGTTTGCATTAACGCTAACGAAATCAATGAAAATAAACCATCCCCGAAATGCACAAACTGTGAGACCTCTGAACACCCTGGTAGTTTTGGAGGATGCCCAGAGTACAAAAAATATAAGCAGAGAAGGGATAACCTTAAACAGACCGCTAGACAGACTACTAACACAAGAAAGATGGCAGTAAACAATGCCATAAATAATTACATTAACCCTATGGTTTCTTTCGCAGAAACCCTAACAGCTCTCCGCACGGTGCAAATCTCCTCAAATGGAGCTCTCACCAGTTTCTTAAGTGAGTCAATTAATCTCTTCGATATTCCGTTTAAGGAACTCATATCCCGTATAACCCAATTCTGGCCTACTTACGGGAAATTACAAAACAGGGAAGATAGAGTGTTTGCCTATCTGGAATTTGTAGCTTCAATTGGAACTAAATGAATGCCTCAACCCTCAAAACTCTCGCATTAAATATTAACTCTCTGATTGCTCATGTTAAAAGAATCGAGCTTACTCACCTTTTAAAAGGCTATAATATTCAAATCGGTCTCCTGTCTGAAAGCAGGCTTAATAAAAACATAAACCCAGAATCAATGGGTATAACATTGTGCGCAACGACAATGGTAGAGGTACAGAGATCGTTCTAGATAACAGACTACAATTTTCCCATATCCCCTTCCAATGTCACTTATTCTCAACTTGTCTAGTGTGCATATCCCTTAATAATGAATAGAATTCTCTGATGAAACCCCTTATTTGCACCACCTATATTACATCCAACGCTGACACAAACATCGCCAGAGAATTGGGTCGACTTGTAGCTTTATCTAACAACTATGATGCACTCATCATTGGGGGGAATTTTATTGCTCGGCACACGAGCTGGGGAGATGTTTCAGTCAACAGAAACGGTAACATCATAGACAGGTAGTTCAACAGTGGACCCTTCTTAGGCATGGATCTAATCTCTCCCCACAGTCCATCTTTTCCGAGATCTTCCTCAGGATTAAACTTTTTCTTAATGTCGTCATCCCTAGCCTCATCTGCACGACCAGGCAGTTCACCCAACTTCTTCACAGTTTCAGCTCCGTCGGACCATTTTGCAGTTATCACTAATCAGAATCTTAACAATCATTCACCCCTTCAACTCACTCCAGAGACCTTCACCAGCTTCGAAAACACTGACTGGGACTCATTCAGAGCCGACCTAAATATAAAGCTTAACCTATTAAATATCCCTCTTGAAGAGAACATCCCCAACCAAGAGATTGGCAGACACATCCAAAAGATCAATACGGTAATATCCCACTGTACCCTAAGACACTCTGTCACTCACAACATCTGTAATAACAAGTACAACAACATCTCTACCACTACCAAAAAATTGCTCAAATGAAGAAACATCTGACTGAGAAGGCTCAAGACAACCTTTCACAGACATTTGAATAGAGTTAACAGCGAATATCAAGAATTAAATTCGAGAATCCAGTACCTTCATAAAATAATTAAAGACAGAATAAGAATTGATCTCAATAACGCTTTCAAACAAAGACTCAACAGAAATAATCCTTCCCCTGAGGCCTTCAAGGAGATTGACAAAATTTCGGGCAGGAAATACTTTGGAACGGTCATATCCAAAGACACCCTTACCTATAATAGTCATGAATTAATCAACATCGATGACAAGTTGGATGCTTTCTGAGAATATTTCTCCAATATATATTCCGAAAAAATCCAATGGCCCGCACTAACTTGAACAGGCTTGTTCATGAAAGTGCGAGCTGCTGTGACCTTCCGGGCACAAGCCCCCCCCCCCCCTTGACAACATTTTCTTCATCTAATATTGCATCTAGCCCTAATGACCACTCCAAATTCACTTCGGTCTACAAAATTCTACGGTTACGGGATAATCTCAACAACAAAAAATCTTCTGGTCCAGATCACATAACAAACTTCATTATCCGCAAATGCCCTGATTCCCTTGATAGAGTCTTTGCAACCCTGTTTAACCACTGCATCAATAATGGATAATTTCCCTCGGCCTGGAAAGTATCAAGTATTATCCCAATAGCCAAAAAAGGAAGTTCCAAAGAACTTAAGGACTTTAGATCAATATCCCTGCTGTGCAACATAGGTAAAATGTTCGGGAGAGCTCTGGCGGAAAAACTGGATGAGTTATGCGAAGGAAGGAATATTATTCCTGATAACCAGTTCAGTTTCAAAAAAAGCCACTCTACTGAACAGGCCATCCTTCTTCTGTCCAACAAAATCACCCAGAACCTCCGAAACAAAACGTGTACTATCTGCCTGGACATTGATCTGGAAAAAGCCTTTGATTCGGTATGGCATAAGTGTCTCATTTTCAAAATGCTACGTCTCCATCTTCCCAACTGGCTTACAAGAACCCTCAATAGTTTCCTTTCAAATAGATGCACATCCATTATCATCGGCAAAGACTATTCTGCACCTATCCCAATACACTCAGGGGTCTCCCAGTGCTCAATTCTAGGACCACAATTGTAAAATCTCATTCTTCATGACTTCCCGTTTAAGAATCCTGTGAGCGAAGAGCCTGGTGCAATACTATATGCGGATGACATAGTCTTACTTGCAAGCGATGAAATACCCCAGGATGCTTTAGATAAACTTAAATTTAAACTACCCACATTACTAAACTACTACAACAAATGGGGTCTCAATCGTGACAAATGTGGTCTTATCTGCTTCAGAAATGCCAGTGGAACAGGGCATTATCTAGCAGTCAGGGAAAGTAAAACTCTCAACTTGAAAATCGATAACAGAAACATACCTCTTAAAACTGAAATTTCCTATTTAGGCATAAAACTACAAAATAAATTTCTCTTCAACCCACATGCTAGAAAAGTCCTAAACAATGCCAAGGCCGCATCTGCCATACTTAAACCGCTTCTTAGCTCTAAAAGCCTAAATAAAAGCACCAAAATTCTCATTTACAAAACCCTTATCAGACCAATTATCACCTACGGATATCTTACGTGGTTTTCAATCTCCCCCTCTGTCGAAAATCAACTGAACAAATTCGAAAGAAAACTCCTTAGATTCTGTACGGGTAAATACAGAAGGCCCAATAGGAAATGGTACTCCAACACAATCCTCTATCATGACACCGGTATTATCCCCCCTTATAGAGTTCATGAATAAACTAGGAAACAGAGTCCTAGAACGTTTAGGAAATCATTAGAGTCCTATAATAAGAGCAATATACAATGCTAACCGCAATGATTCTCTACTCGATAACTACTATCTTTCTCCCATCAACATACTACATGATAGCTGCATTCCGCTTGTACAGGCTAGTCCCGTAAACCAATACACGGTACCTTTCTACGAAAAGGCTGATCCCTGCAACTACAGGGGATAATCAAGCTCCCCCTAATCCTGGTTCGGTTAACCCATCTTGTATCGTCCTTATATAACCCTTTGCCAGAAACTTTTATGACAACGTGTCGAAAATGCAGTGCCATCAGTTTGCACGGCCCAAAATAAGGCAAACGAACAGCTAAAATTATAATTAATTCTAACTAAAACGCTCAACATTCATGTTTACCTCACTAATTTAATTAAGGTTTGTCAATTAGATATCACAAAGATACGTTAGTTAGATTAGAAACTCGAAAAACTAATTAACTAAATTAAACAAATAACTTAACAGCGTAGTTGTCAAATAATAATCATAAGTCACAAATCCTGAGTGTCAAATAAAATACAGTTTTATTAATTCAATCAAAGCTTTAAGTTGCTAAGTCAAACACACAGGTCCTTACATATAAGGCTACCAAAGAAACTGAGTAAAAAAAAAAAAAAAAAAAATAGCTGACTAGATAACACTACCATGAAACAATGTGATACAATTAAAATAAATGTATTCGTTCCCTTTGGGGACTTTTTGACTAGTTTGTAAGTGTTGTTATTAGATTAAGTGCCCTATAGAGGCAATGATGTGAATGTAAGTAGGGCGCAAACTTACTCTAGACATTAACTCTTTATAGAGCATTTATAAGTCTACCTTCACTGAACTTTTTGTATAAGGAACTCAGCCTTACGTCAACAATATACATATATACGTAGCCAGACAAACTCTTATTCGGCCATTGCTATTCTTAAGATGTCAAAAGTCATGTATAATGTTCAGCTTTGAAGGCTCAATAAAGTTCTTTGAATCTTGCAAAATTGACTAACTAACTTTCAGTTGACATCAGGAATTTTTACAATTTGTTTTCTCTTGTTTACAAACATTTCGCACGCCTACCTAGCTAAAGCCCCTGGTATTTTATCTGAAATTCTGTTAAAATATACGCCTAAATTAAATGACCTTTTTTACTGATTTTTTCGTGTTTTTTTTCAGCTCATAAAGCCTTGTAATAAGTAAGTAATGCAAGGCTTTCTAAACTGAATAAAAGCACGAAAAAGTCAGTAGAAAAGTTCATTTTATTTATGCGTATATTTTGACATTAAAGGCAGTAACACATCCAAGCAAGCCTCAGGCCTGGGCTCTCTCAGGACTCCTCGCTGATCGCCTCAAGGCTGGCCTCAGTGAAATGAAAACAAAATGATACCACCTGGCTCGGTGCTATCATTGTAATATTGATAGTACATCTGTTGACAGAAGTAGGCCTGAGAGAGAAAAAAATCCAACATTGAGCAAAGCGCGCTTTGCGGCTAGGCCTTGAGGCTAGCTGTTGGCTTGGTTTTGTGTTGCATCATTTCAAAACACTTGTTGGAAATTTTGACAAAACCTCGGGGAAGCCTCGAGGATTGGATGTGTCTGCCATAAAGTACGACAAAAGAACAAAATTATCTCCAGGGGAGTGATTCTGATCTCTTTGTCGTAGCTTAGGCGTATATTTTTGTCACATATCTTGACATTTCACCTCAAATTTGTCATACATTTATATGCACCATATTCATTTTGATTTATCCTTTTCAACAACCACAAAATAAACTAAAATGACAAATTAGTCAACTGCTTCCGAGGTTATGACAAAAATTTTATACTGTGATATTCTATACCTAATTAGAGCAATATAAGTGTTTAAATTCGAAATAATATTTTGAATTTGTCATGTGAATTGCCATTTCCAGTTCATTCTACGCAATTCAAGGTGTGCTGAGCTGAATAATAACACACAAAAAGCAATGGTAAAGTTCATTTCAATTTGTCGTATATTCTAACATTAAAATACGACAAAAGATCAGAATCACGCCCAAGAACGAAATTGCCGCCACAGATTCACAGTGTACGGGCTACAGGCTGAAGTTATTTCTTTTTTTTATACATATGGCCCTCGCTGTGATGAAGTTCACGAAAAGGAGATCGTTATATAAGTTCTCTATAAATTGTCAACAACAAAGAACGAGCAGTATAAGTATAAATTCACATTTCATGACCTTAATGAAAAGTTTATAAGAACAACATAAATGAACACCTTGAAATAGTCGCTCTGGATTAAGGTCTTCCTCAGATCTATGAACATAGAACTAAAAATGATCATCCACATTTTAATCTCTGATTTTGCGAAACGTGATATCAAAACGACTATATGTCTTTGAGTACCAAATGACGTCTGTAAAACAGTCAGGGCTCATTACCTGATCCAACTAATTATTCTTATTTTGCTTTCAACATATTCACTTCATAACAACTTGCAGACTTTCAGACAGGCTAAATCAATAATCATTCATTCAAAATATAAATTTCCAAAAATCGCTTCACCTTTGAAATTGAATTTACTATAAAAAACAACGTCCTATCAATTATGCAGGGTGTTCCATAATTGGGCACCTAGCTCAAGGGTTTGATAGCTGAGGTGGAGACAAGCAAAAACTTATAAGGTGAAGAGGGGATAAGACGCGTCGTTTCGCGGTAGGGGGGGTTTAAGATTTTTAGCACTTCTTTCGTCGAAAGTAGTAGGACGTCAAAGTCAAAAAATTGGAAAAAAATTCCTAATCTTTTCAAATTTTAACGATTTTCCCGCCAAAATGCATGATAACTATACAGTTTTATTACAAGATTTAGAAACGCCGGAATGTTACCTTTAATTTGACTAAGCACATGTACCTACCTAAATGCAACCGTTTGTGAGATATTCCCCTTTCTATGATTCAATACTTCGTAAATTTTGCTACTGACGATAGAATTCGGGCCTAATTTTATGAAATTCTACGCAAAATTAGCAAAATTAATGAAATAATGAATCATAGAAACGGGAATAACTCAAAAACGGTTGCGTTTAGGCAGGTACATGTGCTTAGTCAAATTAAAGACAACATACCGGGGTTTCTAAATCTTGTAACAAAACTATATAGTTATCATGCATTTTGGCGGGAAAATCCTTAAAATTTAAAAAAATTAGGAAATTAGGAAAATTAGGGATAATACTAGATGATGATGAAAAAAATTAAGAGACAAATTGGAAATTCATTCAACTATAAAATTTTTCTAGTCCGAGAAGTTAACATACACAGAATGCGTAAAAAACTTTCGAGTATGTCTAAAAACTGTTGAGTAAACATACAGACCTATTACCTCTATATCCTAGTCATTCATGTACTGTCTTCTTATACTTAAAATAAATTTAGTTGGTCTTTTGTTCTGTACAGGTATGCTTTCCTTGCAATCTTCTTCATTGTTAATTTCTTGTATCTTGTGGATTATGGTCGATTTTTGTGTTTGGAGAGCACAGTTTTCCCTATTACTGTATGAAACTGAAAAGCGACGTTAAAAACATGACATCAAGTCAAAAGAAGATTTATCGCGGATATCGGGGATATATATAAAACTAAATAGATTTACGGAAGTAAAAATGTCATTATTTACGTTTAAAAAGACTTAGAGCAGTTTTAACTGAAATCGAATAGATTTAAGTAAAAGCGAACGGCTTTATTAGCAACTAAAATAAAATCAAGCAATTTTTTTTTTTTTTGCCTTTATAAGCAGCCAATTGACTGTAATGTAAAGTCGAGATAATAATTTACAAAAATCTATTTTTAATTTAAATATTCTCAGAAATGTATAGATTTGGATTAGTAAAAAATTCACGGTGCTTGGTATGAACAATGCATATAGTAAGTACTACAGTGCTGGGCATTATTCGAATAAATTTTCCATCAAATATAGATTTTTTTAAAAAATCAAATAAAAAATTATTCGGATAAATTTTTATTTGAGTATCAATTTATTTTAAGTTATTCGCAAATAATTATTTGTTATTTGGTGCAAATTATTTGATTTTCAAATAATTATTTTTTATTCGATCGTGAATTATTTGATGAATTATTTGTGATATCCTATTATTGTGATGGTCATTATTTGAATTTCAAACAATTATTTGTCATTCGATTATGGATAAATAGTATGTTTTCTGGTGTCCATTTGTTCCAATTTCAATTAATTAATTCTAGGCACAAGCATTTCTTTCCGCAAGATGTCTCGTTGCTTAATTTAATTTAAAGTTTAAGAGGAATTTAATAATTTTGTTCAATTTAGTATTTGTGAAGCTTTAGAAGTAAATTAATTGGGTTTGATTACTCAAAATAATCTTAGAGTCAATTAAATAAAAAACAAGTGAGTTTGTGCTTAAGACAAAACGATTGAAATGAAAACTATACTTCAAGCCAGACCTACTAATTATTTAATACTTGAGTTGTGACGTCACGATATCACAACGCATATGAAGAATTCAGAAAAATTATTTGGTAACAGTGTTGGAAAATTACAATAGATAATATTATAGTAAAAAATATTAATATTTTTGAAAATTTGTGCTGGCAGCTTTTCGCAAGCCACAATATTAAGCGGGTCTAAATGTGGCTCTTTAACTCTAAACGTAAAATAATTAAATGCCAAATAATTGTTTGAAATTCAAATAATGACCATCACAAAAATAAGAAATCACAAATAATTCATCAAATAATGAAATTATTTGAGTATCAAATAACGCACGATCGAATAAAAAATAATTATTTGAAACTCAAATAATTTGCACCAAATAACAAATAATTATTTGCGAATAATTCACCAAATAACGAATAATATTTGTAATCAAATATATTTTTATTCAATTTTTGATTTTATTCGGGGTCTTTTTATCTTTTATTTTTATTCGAATAAAATATGCCCATCTCTGTAGAACTATTAACCTAGTATAAAAACACGGTAAAAGTCAGAAACAAGTTTTATGTTTGATTGAAATTACACATGCACATATATATATACAAGTGTCATAAGTGCAATAAGCTTTCTAATTCGTTTATAGAAAAACCGAAATGTTTTATTTAATAGAAAATAGCATTATATCAGTCTATGAGCACTCAGAAAGGTTTTGCTTAAAACCAAATGGATTTAAAATAAAATTTTTTCGAATTAAATGAATTCAAGCCTCCTCACGTCAATAGTTTTCCAAATTCAGTTACATAGTTATATATACGTATATCTTATATAATATATATAAATACCCATAGTAAATACGCAGATAAAAAATAATAACAGGAGTAAAATAGAATAATTAATTGACGTAACAAATATGTAACTGAATTAGGGAAATCACCAACCTGAAGAAACCTGGAATCATATAGTTCGAAAACAAAATGAACCAGATTTGTATAGCGCATACATATATATATATTCCGTTATATATATATATATATTCCGTTATATATATATATATATATATATATTCCGTTTATATATCCTACAACTTCCCGTTTTTCTTAAACTAAGGTCTGGAAGATTATCGCTTTTATCATTGCTGTGATTTTGTAAAATCTTCTACATTAAAATCATGATTATGATGATTGTAATGTTTTACTATACTCGTATATCAGAAGTAATCCTACGAAATATTTGGCTTTTCAGTTAAACTATATACGATATATGTGTGTGACATTTGTTTATTAAGTTTCTTGGTATCCAGTTTTTTTTAAATTTTACTCTCACATTTTCACAAATTTTAAATTCCTTTTTTTTTGTTTTTAGCTTTTATTGTAATATTTTCCATTTTTTTTTTGTTCTTCATTTCTTTTAGTTCTTTGTATGCATGTTTACAAATTTTAGACTTATTAAAGACTCTGGTTGCTTAAAACTTGCACGTACTTTAATTTATTCACTTTTTTACATCTAAACGATAGTGTCAAATAATGGATACCTATTATTATTTTTCCGCATTTTTATTTACTCATTTGAATAATAAAATTTAACTCAACTAATTTTTTAAAAATTTGTATATAATAAAGTTCTTGGGTTATTTAAACAAAAATAATATATAGGTACATAACGATATAAAATTCAAAAACATTTAAAATACAGCATATCTTTTCAGTTATCCATGAAAAAAAATAGCAAAATGAAAGCATCTTGCGAAAATTTACAAACAGTCTTTGCACACTTTTTCGCTGCTTTCAAGGTAAGCATATTTTCTACACATGTGATAAGGATAAGATGTTGGGCGCCTTAATTTACACGGGCAGAAAACGCATGTTTGTTGTTCGAGAGATTCTTGAACTTTATGCCTAATCTGAAATGCATGGTAAAACCATGTAGTCAAAACGATATGGATTTTTTTGTTTGCTTCCCACGAAATAGGACGAAGTGTTTTAATCGCAGCCATGCTAATATAAAACGTTTTTATTACGGCCGTACAAGTAGAATCGCTTTCTTATGCTTGAAAGCATTATTTTCAAATTAATTATTTTTAGGAATTAAGGACGTTTCATTACTAGGAGATCACATTTCCAAATTTCTGTTTCAATTCCGATCGAATTTAAAATAATATTAAATGCTGTGTAAATAAAAAATGTTATTTTACAAATAATTTTCTAATTTCAATTATTTTTGAGGCGTGTTATTATTTTTCGAGGTATCCTACGTGGTATAATCAGCAAACTTATCGCCGTTAAATTTGCGACATCAAATTGTTAAATTTGCGCTTAAATATCTTATATTTACACACATGAAATAAAATTGAATTAAATTTCAACATTTTATTAAATTCTTATAAATTAGAACTTATAAATCTTTCGTGTTCTATAAAAGTAATCATGCATTAAAAATCACTTTTGTTTTGAATTTTCAAGTGTAAAAGGTTTGCTAAAAGAGTATTTCCAATGCTTTTGTATCCTGAAAAAGGTTTCAAGAGTACCTTTATGATTATTTGGATAACATTGTGCGGACAGGTTTATGAGTTTAAATTACGCTTTTTTCTTTCATTAACAGTTTTATGAAAGGTTTCATAGAGGACTGCAGATCATCGCAAGGAGTAATATAAACAAAACCAATAAAACTTTATACGGTCTTAAAATAGGGCCTCAAAACTTATTGTACGTGGGACCCTTTAGTTTATAAGGGCTTTTTATGGTCCTAATATTGTTGGTTTGACTATATTGAGCGGTTTTCTCAGCAATAACATTTTCATATCCTTTCCCCATCATTTCAGAGCTCTCAAATATTAATCCGCGCATTTTATCATTTGTAAAAGAGAGTAAAAAAAAGTCAAATGGAGAAAGCTCGTACTATATGATATAAGAGTTATCAATCATCATTGCATCATTGAAACGGTCAAGATCTTGATTGTACGATAAGTGAAGTTGCATTGTCATGATCTAGTAAAATCTGCTTACTTGGACATATTTTGGTTTTCGGCTTTTTTTCGGCTTAGCCGAACACAAATCTTCCTGATGGTAAGAAGTTCATACAATATTGTTTTTAATCCAATTACGTATGAATCTATATCGTTTATATGTAACGGTTATTCTCAAACACAAGCTTTGATGGGTTCTAAGACGACGACATCTGTAGGACTTACTTCTTGTGGTGTGTTCTTGAGCGAACTAAGTCCGCATTGTAGCTCATTAAACCACCCTTCCACAGTGGTAACAGATACTGATTCGTCATCAAATAGCAGTTTTAGATTTTACAAGCACTTTTGTCTCAAAATTGGCGTATTAATTGCATATGACAACTGTTAAATAAGTGGGATATGAGGCAGATTGCCCCAGGTCCATTTGTCAAAAACATATGAAGAGTGCGATTAAACTTTAATTTGTTGTATCGCCATCTTCTATTCTCAAAATCTTAGCTAATAGCTAAAGCTGGAAGTTATTAGAACAGGATTTTCTCTTAAGTTATAAAATTAGTTTTACCTTTTTATACCCTAGATGAAATCATAGGGGTATACTAAGTTTGTCATTCCGTTTGTAACACCTCGAAATAATGATGGTAGAGCAAAATGGATTGGACACCCATTCATAATAGTAAAAGTTATTTCGATTTTTGCATGTCCGTCCGTCCGTCCGTCCGTCCGTCCGTCTGTCCGTCCGTCCTTCTGTCCGTCCGTCCGTCCGTCTGTGCGCACGATAACTCGAGAACGCGTATACCTAAAGAGCTGAAATTTTGCATACGGACTTAAAAAAAAAGTAAAATCAAGTTCGAAAATGAGACAAATCGGGCAACTCCTTCGTGGGGTTGCCATATACAAATTTCGTTTTCCCCTATATATTTGGACACTGCCTGAGAACGCATCGACGTAGAGAGCTGAAATTTCGTACATGATGTTTTTACTACATTGGTAAATATAATGTCAAAAATGGACTAAATCGGGCAACACCTTCTTGATGTTGCCATATAAAAATTTCGGTTTTTTACGTATACTTTGTGTTGCGTAGCATTTCCATTAGACAAATAAATATTCATTTCAAAGTTACTTCTGGCAACGCCAGCACAGATAGCTTCTCTTATATACACACACACACTTGCGTTTAGTCAGATCTGAATATACATTATGTACTTAGTGACGTTAGTTTAGCATTCTGGACTTCTGCATCATCTGCCGCCCAGCAAAGTTGTTAACTTCATTTTTCGCAATAAAACAATTAATGTTACGTCAAACTGTGAGTTTATCTTTAATCAAGGATTTAATCCCAGAAAGCTACGCTCATTTCACTTTGAAAACGATAAGTCCAAGACATTTTTATTGTACTAAGAACTTCTGCATTATTACCATTTTTTCTGTGCGACAAACTGTTCTAGAAATATATGCGAAAAACAACTTCACAATCAATACTTGAATAGATCGGTGACCATACGAAATTTAATACGGGCATTCATCTAGGGTATCATAAGAATTGGTCTTAGACCAATTCTAGCTTTTTTACTTGTTTTATTTTTTTTTTAATATTTAATTTTTGTTAATTAATATTTTTTTCGTTTGTTTTTTTTTTTCGTTTTTAATTTTGTTGTATTTTTCCTAAATTTTTTTATGCGGGGCCTTCAAAAATCAGCTCAGTTGCAAGTTCATCGATAAAGTGACTAATTTTTTTTCATTTTCGTCATATCAAAACTGTACGACTATTCGATTCATAATTTACCTAGAACAGAAGCATTCATTCGTAACGCATCTTATATTTATATTATTATTAAATTGTAGCTGGTATGGGAAATTAAAACAACTTTTCTTCTTTTCACCAACAATTTGTTTAATCTTTTTTTAATGTGTAATTTCAACAATAATTTTTATAATTCTTACATATAATTTCTTGAGGTAATGGATAGACAATTTTAATGTATTACTGTTGTAAATGAATTCTTTATTATGTATATTTATAGCCCTGATGAAGAAGCGTTGAAAAGTTGTTTTAATTTCCCATACCAGCTACAATTTAATAATTAAACTTAGGGATACTATAATTCCTCATATATTTATATTATCATATTAAACGAAAAGATTATTCGGCTATTAATAGGATACATTAAGTTGAACAGCATTTCTTTGAATCCGATTGTCCAATTTGATTTACTGTGAATACATCTTTTCATAAAGGGATTTTAATACTTGACAACACTCAATAAGTGGTTCTTTTACGGTTCGCAGAAAAGTATTTTACTTTGGAAGGCAATAAATATGGAAATAAGAAATAAATGGTTTTCTTTTCATTGTTATTTTAGAATATTAAATAATATCGTATTTGGTTTTGGTTGTCCTGCAGTACTGAAAACTGGTTACTTGTAAATTGCGGGGTGGGGTGGGGGGGGGGGGGATGTTTTATAATATTGCTTGAAGGTACAATAAGAAAATGAAATGTTTATGGCTGATCGTCTGCACATTATTCTTGTAGAACCATAATTTTCGTATCACAACACCATGCATATGTTAACCGATTTAGTGTGAAATTGTATTAACTGTTTCTATTTGAAAGCCCTGAACAAAATTTCACAGTGTCCAAATATATAGTAAAAATGATTTTTTGTATGGTAACCCTCACAGTGTCCAAATATATAGTAAAAATGATTTTTTGTATGGTAACCCTATGAAAGAGTTAACCGATTTGTCCCAATTTCAAATTTGAATCTACATCCTTTTTAGAAAGACCGTGCGTAAATTTACAGCTCTCTATGTGAACGCAAACAAGGATAGAGGGACAGACAAACATGCAAAACTAAAAATAATTTTTATTTTTATTACGTGTTTCTATGCGTTACAAACGGAATGTCAAATTTAATATATTGTTACGCGCAATAAAGTGACACAGGTGACATCTGTTGGGAAATGGGAACAACTGTAGGTTATTGAGGTCTTATTAAACTTTGGGTTCGGAGAATAGAATTCGCGGGAAGGTTCTAAGATAATTTGTAGAGTATAAATACGTCGCTTCTCATATTTAGGAGGCGAGTCTTATTTCAGACAATGAAGTGAATGAATTAACTATTGGGATTGCGATAATTAGACGTACAGTACAAGCGATAACTAAAGAGTTGAATTAATAAATGTTTGTGAATAATGTTATAAAAGTAAATAGTAAAGTTGAATAGACTTTTGAATGATATCTGAAATATTGTGTTTTAAATAACGAACTAAGGTCCCGCTCGTGGCAAAATCTTATCTTAAAGATTTCATCTGGGATATAAGTGAACAAATCTGTTCATACAAATTGTTTGCGATATGCATAAAAATTGGTTTTGATATGCGCATACCAAGGGAATATATCATGTACAATATTAGACCTCACCCCTTTTTAATACAGAGCATGTTTAGCTGTCATGGAATCCTAGTGAAGAGAAACGTATCGGTAATTAGGTAAAGCCAAATAATAAGTTGAGCTGCAGGTACTCATTGTTGAGGCAGACAAATGCGAGTAAAGTGCTTGGTATATCAAGAGTAGGAGAGGGGCTGAAAACGATGTTACTTGAAACAGCAGAAGAACTCTCTGCTCGTTTATTGTAATACTGCCATCACATTGCTTCTTGGGTTATTTTTGACTACTGATGAGAGTCTCTTCTAATATTTAATGATTTCAGTTTTTTTTTTTTTCACAAATAATTCCCATCCCGAAAATCTAGAAAGGTATTCTGGCATATTGCAATATTACACGAATTGTTTGTCAAAACAATATTTGCTGGATGCGAGAAACATTAATATCGCATTAATTTTGCATGCGCAAAACCTTGTTTTGATTGCAGGCAAATATTTGCATTGCCACAAAAGAACGTCTTAAAAATTTCTCTGCACTTGTCAAAATCATTCTCTGTTAATTTTTTATAATACAATTTCTATAATATTGGTAGCCCCCTCAGAAATTATGGGCATGTTTAATAGTTTAATTCGTAAGGTAATGCCATACTAGGTTTTGTACATATTTGATTTTAGGACATCTTTCACCACTTGCTAGATTTGGACGTGAAAGGAGTGTTTATCTACAACCATAAACAAAATTTTTGAATACAAAAATTTTAGATTTATCAAAGAATTAGCACATAAATCCTGAGTGAATCAAAACTTCTCAGACAGATGGAGGACGGCGTCATCCTGCAGCCCCATTTTGATTTTTTTAGTTAATTTGAGTTAATAATTTTTAGATTTCGCGAAGAATTATAATTTCTCCTGTTTTTTTTTCGGATCTTGCTGAGGAGCATGTGGCTAAACAAACCAACTACGCAATTTTTAAAACTTTCAAGATTCACAATCTACTAAAATTGAATATTTATTTATAAAATTATGGCACTGCTGCCGCAAATTGCACATTATTATCCATCAAAAGTTACATAACCTACATTTTCCTGTTTGAATAGTAAACAAAAAAAGTATCTTGTATACGCATCCAAATATTCATATAATAAAATCATGTTTAACAAATTTGGAAAGTATGAGGGAAATACTTTAGAAATTTTAATGGGAAAAGTTTTCGGAAAAAAAAACCAGAATATCCTGGAGGTTACAATATTATGGCAGAACTTCAGGTAATAAATTTTATTCATTTGGAGCCAGAGACAATCATAAGTCCTTATGCGAGTTACTACAACATTTGTTTTTCATGTTTTATGGAGAATGACATCCCAATGGACTCGTATGCATAAATGTTTCTCCTTTAGAAAAGCTCCTGTTCTCAAGAGAGTTGTTATGAATTTTCTCTTGTATCCTAGGAATATACAACGCTGACAATTTCCTTATTGTTACAATGCCTTTAAAACTAAAACAGTAACTCTACCTATATAAAGCCATGACAAATATTTACGTTACTTAAGATCTAAGGAATCGAGCCCATATTTACGTTTATATATATGTAGGTATATAAGTACATATGTATGAAATGCTGAAGATAGTTGAATTCTCTGTGAAAACTCTGTCGGATATTTTACAATAATTCAAATATGCAAATGGCAAACCCAGTTTTAAAGGAAATTCAGATTTAGTTACTGAATTTCAATGGCGAAGTAATAAAGTTTCTGTGTCCTTAGTTAAAGAATTTCGTTTTATGTTTTACTGATACACTGCAAACTCTGTTCTAAAATTGTCACGTCAATTGGAATATAGAAGCCATTGGCAATAATATACAGGGTGTTTCCGCATTGTGGTCCATAGGGCAGGAGGTCATAGCACTCACTTAAAGCAAACAAATAATTCTATGTTGTACGTGACGGTACACCCTGTACTTTTTAAGGGTGTTTTGTAGAAAACTAGCATGTTTACTTAATCACCCTGGTACTCCGTTTTTCTAAGTGAGTACTAGCACACATTTCTAGTCCAGCTGATGGAATTCTCTTAGCATCTGTTAGTATAATTGTGTATGAAATTTATGATAGGAAAATTTTGTTCGTATATCTTTGATGGTATTTCTATGCATTTTCGTTAAAAATGCGAGCTGAACAAGTTACGTGGAACATCCTCTATTGAGAATCATCTTGAAGTAATTACTCTTGGTGAGCCAGAGCAATGAAGACGAACAATAAATTAATAAAAACGTGCACTACTTCAAATGCTAATATGTCTTGCCTCCATTCAAACTCAAACCTGGGTCTCTGAATTTTAATTTAATTGACATATTGAGTTTAATAAATAAATAATAAATGCAAAATAGTAAGGACGAAAAAGTTCATATAATACTGAATATAAAATTAAAGTTACCGGAATATGAAGCTTTTATAAATTTTTTCCTAAAACTTCATTTTGCTTGTTTACAAAAATACACGAATACGGTAAAAATCTTAAAGATACAATCACACCAAGAACGAGAATTTTTGTCTGCTGTTGTTTGACACCCTTCGGGGATTTCTTGAATCATAGTCTACTCCCAGTTTACATTAAGTAGGTTGGAAAAATCATGCCCCTTATTGGAGAAGACAAATTGAAATGTCAGGAAAATACATAAATCCTCGTTTACGAAAAAAAATTACGTAGTGTGAGTGTAGGAAAAAGGACATCATTCATATATTTACCCAATTGTGCGAAAGTTGCTCGTCAAACTTCCCCCGAGAAATTCATGACTGAAGATTACAAAAGAAATGTGGCTGCCTAAAATCAAAGGGATCAATTCCCTTCGAATAAATATTTGTGATTATCTCTTTTCGATATGTATCTCATGTATAAATTCAAGGATACAAATATAATCTGCCTGACAATCTTGAATTTATTTATCATGGAAAAAATGTTTAGTTATAGTATCGCCTCCCCTTCTATAAAATCTTAAAATTGTAAAAAATTAGTAAATTAACCAAATGCATAGAACAATACACACAACATGGTGATACTGTTTCCCAAATATTTTAATAATCCTCTCCCTATTGACATGTGGTTGGCTAATTTTCCATATTTCTATGTATATTGGATCAATGCGGGTATGACTACAATTTTTTTATGAATTTTCCCTTAAAGCACTTTCAAACAGTGCTGTGGACAGGCTCAAACCAAAGTTTTTAAAAGGTATACCGGGGTTATTGCAAAAATGAAAATTCATTTAAACTTTGTTGTGGTTCAAATATTAAGGTTCATCCTTGACTCAGTTATTAGGAAAAATTCAAATACGTTCGTCCACTGACATTTTGCCCACCCATCCTATAAAAATGAATATTTTATGGTTTTCATTTTGTTTAATATTGGGAGCCACAAGTCTATTTATTTAGTTCTATTGAAATTGAAAATTTTCTCTCTCTGAGGAAAAAATAAACTGAGTGTTCTGTTCTGGACGAAGTATAAAATTTGGAAAATTAATAATACTCAACTCTTCAACGCAGCCAGAATGACCAAAATGGTCCTTATCAATATCTGAATTGAATACTTTATCTTATATGGAAGAAAATATTAAAATGTAATTTCTGAGGGACGATGAAAAGCATTTAAGTTTCGCGTCTTATTCAGTTAAATTTTTATGATTCTGTAAATTTTTTTATCTTATTTCCCTTCATTACTCATTGTAATTATTTATTCATAGAGTTGCTAACATCAATTCGGGTTTCAAAAATTATACTAATGTGACCTGCACGCTGCTATTATCAAGTTTTCAAGGATATATCCTGCGCTTCAGCACGCTGTTGCTGTAAGAAGCCTTGATAAATACGTATGTGTGTACATATAATAAGGGCGATATTACCCCATATGCACGTCGGATTTGTATATTTCGTTTATTTGGAAAATCTATTCGCCTTTGCTCGCGTTAATATTCTCTTCTCGCTTCTTTAGTATAAGAATCACCAGTTATTACTTGAATTAGTTTTTAAGTAGGATTAAGGTTAATATCTTTAATGAATCTCAAATTTACAAATCTTTGCAAACAAAAGTCCGTACTGAGCTTAAAGGATGTGACCTGAATAGAATCTTCTAATACAAACCGGCGTCGTCTTTATAAACAGATTTGTAGGTGTATATACCAGTTACCTCTTTTAAGTGTTGTCATTGTCCCTGAGTAGTTCGTGGAAATGATATCGCAAATTAATTTGTGTTTAAGGTGGTGGTAATATATAAATGGCAAATATAATCTGGATAATTTAATCAACTTCGATTAGTTGGAATATACCAATGGCGAGGTCTTTATTCCTAATTTCTGGAAGAAGAAATATTTACAAAACATCTGTGATGACAATTTTCATTCCGTACTGTATACTGTTCCCAAAAATCGCTGTAATCGATGTAAACAAAGATTATAAAAGATGAGTTGGCTAAATAGGCATAGAATTTGAAAATGAAAAATAGAAATAGAAATAATTTGGTAATACTTAAGTCTATTGTTAACACTCCTGATATCAACATATAGAGCAAGCAATTAGAAACAATATAATAATTAAAATAAAATTAATTGAAATACAGATTATATGTTATAGATCTGTAACGAATTGTCAGGCAACTCGGTGCTGGGAAATCAAGGACAGCAGTGCGAATCAACGTGGCTGCAACTTCGTCCACATCGTCAAGTCGACATAAGGTTGACTTGGAGCCAAGTCCCAGCCTTCCAACCAACTTAGTATCAGTACAGGACTGACGTAGGATAGTCCAAACAAATTAATGAATATTAACAGCAACATCAGGCTTGGTTTACAACCAACAAGCAAATTAAATAATATCTTTAGCAACACTAAAACTAAAATTTATACACTTTGCTGTGGCGTAGTTTATTAGGTGAACTGTGAATGTGGGCGGACATACATATATAAGGGTGACAGGTAGAGATATTAAAACTAGGATTAGAGAGCATAAAAATGACTTTAAGTCAGCCATATGTCAAATTGATAATCAGGCACCCACATATTATAAGACAGCATGCCTGCAACATGCCCTGGATGAGAAACACCTGTTTGATTTTGACAAATTAGTAATTCTGAATAAAGAAAAATATTGAAGAAAAAGGAAATCCATAGCATCCTGGCACATACAATACCACAAACCAGAGGAAGTTAATTTTGAAGTCGACACGGCATACTTAAAACAATAAACATATCATTAATATTCGCAGAGAGAAAGCAGAGCACCGGAATTAGCTGACAATAGACTCTACATTATAGCATAGGCATTTAGTTTTATATCATTATTGACGACGTATATACCGACTAGTTTACTGTTTTTCTGTTTGTTTATTTATTTATTTATTCAGTATTTTTTTTCATACATGTACCTACCGTTTTTAGTGACTGTGTTTAGTTTTTACCTTGTTTTATGTGTAAAAAAAAAAATCGTAACACTAGTTTAAATATGTAATATTATTCATCAAATGTAAGTACATATTGTACAATTTTAGACATAAGTCCATGATGATGGAATACTTTGTTACAGTACTGTATGCCCTGAAGATGGCCCCAATCAAGGGACCGAAATATGGGCTATTGAAAGATAAAACAAAACGTTTTTAAGGTCGTAGCACCCAGGTTCTTCATCCCCTTATAACTTTAAAACGACCAGGATTTATCATATAATGGAAATAATTGTAGTAGATTTTTTTCAATTGATGTTTATTGTAAAACACCAACTAAAATTAACATTCAAGTCATAAACAACGAAATAAGAAACATAAAGTATAATATATGTATACGTCATCAAATACACATAAATGCCGCAAATACATATACTTCAGAGATATTTTCAAAATTCAATCAATAAAAATTGCTATAAAGGAGGATAAAGTGGGGAATTTTTAGGAAGTTAGTTCTGATACGGGACGGCAAGAATACACAAGTTAAACATATATTTACCGAGAGTGATTCTTGTAAAGTTCTTTGTAACTAACCCGGGGATTACACGAGATAGTATTACACTACCATACATATTGCGCGTGTAATCCGTACTGCCATGCAAGTAGCTCAGCTTTCAGTGAACTTGCATTATAAAAAATCATGGAAGCTGAGGTCATAGTATTTTGATATTATACAGTTTTCAAGATGGCGGAAAATAAATGTTTGAGAGAAATTAACAAATTTATACCGGGAAAATGATCATTTGCATTACATCAATTACTAACAACTTCCTCTTCATTTTTCTGGGGTTTATATCATTCTGCTACTCCTTTATTACTATAATTTCCCAATATACGCAAGACTTCACGTCTCAATGCCATATTATAAATAAATTTGCATGCAAGATGATAAGACATCGTGTTGGAAGGCAGGCTTGCATGCAAACTGTACTAACTCGTGCAACCCCCGGGTAATTAATAAAAACTGTTACTACTAGGGCTGGATGGGGGTAAACGTGCCACCTTCAATATCTCATATTATAAGACGGTAAGACAAAATAACGTACATGCAAGTAATGCACTTGACTTGGGGTGATATTCGCCACATAGCATAGATGTCACAAGAACTAGATATCGCATGGCATACTAGAGCAGAGTATACAAATTGTGAAATGGGTAGTGCATTCTGGAATCGGCCATAACATGTGCCGAAATGTTTTGTATACATTTGATTGACTTCCTCAACACTTGAGGTACGAAAATATAAGAATCACTCAACGTATACATCATTTTAAATGTTGTGGTCCATTCCGGAATGGACCACGCAGCCATATAAATTTTGTATACTTTTTTGGTCCTGCATGTGACATCTATGCACATAGTCAGTCGCTACTATTAGGTAAGAGCACACCTGTTATACATAGTGCTATTCATTTGGCAAAAAGTAAAAAACATCGTGTCGGACATTTTAGTTTCTTGCTGAATGTGCTCATCATGGTTAACTAAAGTAAGGACCTTTATATTACTATTTTCTTTGTGAGTACTCTGATACTACTCAAAATTATAAATGTTTCGTTGTCATTGTTTTATATCTAAAAACATAATCTTGTACTGTTCAGGGTAAAAAGTGCTGCGGCGATAAATTTTAGGTATAAGGCATATAACAACGACTGAAGGTAATATATATCTAATTAAATATTAATAACAATCTGAATTGTAGTGCGGCTACAAAGATTTTTCTAAAAGTAAACATAATAAGTAAAAAGTAAATAAAAAACTTTATAAAGGGATGCAACTGAAATAACGCTTGACTATCATATTAAATTAGAATGCTCGTTTGTGTTGAATCTTTATCATTATTTTTGAAGGTATGAATAAATATCGATAACAATGTTATAGATTCCACTTTTTTGTTCCTTCTTACCTGAGATATTCTATGTTGCAACAGATGGAATAACGTAAAATAATTAAATTTTTATATATATATTTTTTTGTATTAGTAGATACATAAAACCCTAAAGATTTTATATTTAAATTATCATATAATTTCACCTAAAAGATTATGATATATTTATGATGATCCAAAAAATGGCGCTTCCAGCCCCACCCTACTCAACTTTTCAATATGTTCACCACTGTGGTATTTAAGATATCTTGCCGAATTAATTAATTCCTTAGTTAGCTCGAAAATATTATTTTATTTTTATCAGTGATCAAATTAACTGTTCGACAATCTTATTATTTGAGCTTTACATCTTTTAAGATTTGAGAATGCGCGTTCTGCAGGCGCACCACTATGATGAAGGCAATCTGGTTCTAACATATAACTCGATAATTTGTTAAAAGTGTGTTGGTCCAAATTAACACGAATAATACAAAAAATACGATATTTTTCAAATAAATCCAGGTAACACATTCAAATATTGCCATTGGGTCCAGGAATTGTAATAATATCAGCTTATAATCCTTTAAATCAAATCCCTAGAGATTAGATTTTTATAGTTGAGCTTCGTTTTCTCAACTATAAAAATCTAATCTACTACTAAGTCTAAGCCTACTAAAATTATAGTAGGCGGCAGTCCTGGATCGGACCCGCCAACTTGGACCAGACCATTCCCATGACACGTGACTCGTGAAATCATGGGTCGTAGGAAGCCAGCTTTATACTGATCAGTATGGCTTGGTTACTGCCTGACGTAGACGGTTGAAAAAGTTAAAACTGATCTCATCTCATATAAGCTCAGACTGAAATCCTTCAGCAAAACGTTGAACGCGTTTTTCTCGAAACTACGTTTTTCAACTTGGTTGACAACATACAAAAAAAGAAAAAATTTACATCCAATTGGTGTGCCCCAAGTCTTAAACTGTTCGGAAATCCAGTCTCTATGGCACCACGTACATACGGTTTTTTTTTTATGAATGATGAAAATTTTATGAAAATCGGAAATAAAATTCGAAGGTCCGCCATTTCTTTTAAGTTATCGAAATTTGTCTACGTGATGCTCTTAACCTATATATCTACCTTCAAAAAATATTTTTAATTTATTTTTCTGATGAACGGTATGGCTAAATCGCTGTCAACCGCCGACCAGCAATTTCATAGGAATATCCTCTTGGAAGCGAAGTACACCGCAAATTATACTTTAGATTCGCATAGAGAAATTTATATACAGTCTTCTGTGTGTACTACTGACTTATAACAATGGACTGAGCGATTTGCTATTTCATGTGGCAATCACCCTTTAAAACTTTTATTACATAAAAAAGCATGTAAAACTCAACCAATCAGATGAAATTTTACACCCGAAAATCGAATTAAATTAAAAAAAAAACATATTGTCTAGTGTCTAAGTGATATTTTAATCGCTTATGAGGAATTAAACCCATTCCGACTTTAATTTTCAAAAGTTTTTCCTGAATTCTGCGCATGGGCAAGAGAGACGGAGCATGGTAAACACTATCTTCACCTTATTCTTTTTTTGTACCAATGACCTCTTCTTGAGCAATTATTAAATTGGAGACCTATGCAAAATATTAAAAGTTATTTTGATTTTTACATATCCGCCTATCCGTCCGTTTGTCTGTCTGTTTGCCTGTCTGTCTGTCCGTCTATCAGCCCATCCGTCCGTCCGCACGGTAACTCGAGAACGCGTTCACTGACAGTGCTAAAATTTTGTACACTAGCTTTAAAAAAAAAAAAAATTAATTTCGAAAATGGAAAAATTCGGGCAACTCCTTCGCAGCGTTGCCATACAAACATTTTGTTTTTATATATATATATTAAAACACTACCCAGAACTTGTTAACGTAGAAAGCAGAAATTTGGTAATTTGGTAAGTGATGTTTTCATAGTAAATGTAAATAAAATTTCAAAAATGTACTAAATCAGACAACTCCTTCTTGGTGTCAAATTTTGTAGTTTCATAAAAATATTAGCTTTTAAAACTAAATCAGCCAGCACTTTCTTGATGTTGCCATACAGAACTTTTGGGTTTCACGTTCAAGGAGTACAATATTATTGGTCGACCAATTTTTTTTTCTTTTTTTTTCTAATTATTTTGTAATAGTGTAAAATTATATAAATTCCGTAAACGGCACATATTCTTTGAAACTATAAAAATGATTCACTGCTTTGAGAACAGTTCACACAACTAAATGATCCCCTTAAGTTCTAGTCGCTAGTAAGATAATCGATTGTAGATAACGTTATAGTAAACAAATTATAACAGTGTGCCACTTTCCCTTACAAAAAAATTGACACGAGTTTTCGTTTTTAAAAATTTATAAAAAATAGAAGAATTTAATTTTATAAAACCACTTTTATTGCAGTAAGTTCGTAACTAAGTTCACTTAAATTTAAATAAAGAATCAAGAAAAAATATTGTCAAATTAAAAAGTTATGTTCTGCCATAACTTTTTAATTTGACAATATTTTTAAACAGTTTAAACGCTTTGGCTGAAAGTCAAAAACAGCACACAAAAAACACCATTTTTGATTTAAGCGACCTCTAAACATTAATGAATTTCACTGAAATTTTGGCTTTAGATTTCCTTAGCTAACAAATTCTGAATCATTTAGAGATTTTAACACTTTTGTTTTTTGGGCCACCCTAATGTACATGCATGTATGATCTTCTAATGACTTGGAAGATATCAATAGAATTGAAATTGTTCAAAGAACTTTTATTCATTTTGCCTTACATTTCTCCGTAGCTGCAGTTCTTTACCGTCTTTAACTTCAGGTGAATATTTTCATAGTACTTGACACATTTTACACAGGGCTTTCGCTAAATATCAAGCATAACGTTATGAAAGAAACCTTGTTAAACTTATATTTATTACTAAAGGAACATAAGCATTAACAGTTCCGATTGATGGCGAAATCCATTGATATTATGTACATATATGCGTGCATACATCATATAAGGTAAAATATCAAAATACTAACTTTCATATAAAAGCTTTAATGCTAATGCTGCTCGAAAGTTATTCCAAGAAAACTAATTAAGAAATTACAGAACGCTTTGTACATCCATCTCGATCTAAGAATATCTGAGGAATCAGAATGGCGTTCTCCAGTTCCCTAATAATTAACACTCATTTATTATGGAAACTTACCCCATCCAGAAGCTTAGTCAAAGGTATCGGTTCCTTGGGAAAGTCATTAACGTAAGTAATATCCGCTATAGATTACAGTGCTTGTGGTCTATTTTTATCTTATGAGTCCATTAAAAGAAAGCAAATATATTATACCGCACAGAAATTCTCGAGAGGAAAAGATTTCTCTCTATAAATATTCACCTCTGTATAAATGGCCCATATTATGTGAGACTTACCAAAATTTGGATCTTATGAGTGGAATTTGTTCACCGATAATTTTTCAACTTCAGTGTAAAGCAATAGATCTATCGAATAGTCATTACATAGAAATCTCTGAAAACTTATGTGGTTGCAAAGTAGTTTGACTTTCTTAAACATAATTTTATGATTTTAGTTTGCAAATTATGAGGAGGCATAATTTTCTCTGTGAAAGTCGCTGCGCAAGCTATAATACCATATTGTAAAATGGACTGAACTATAGTACGGTCAACCATCCTCATAGAGCTTAAGTCTAGAATAGTACTCCGTGTTATTAAGCCTCTTAGTAACAGAAAGTATATGCTTGTCCCATTTTAACTGGCAGTCTATAATTACTCCCAAGCAATTCAGTTCGTTTACTTTTTTAACCACAAGATTATCGACTAGTAAGGATACGTCCTCACTCATGTTAGTGGTGGCCCCAAATATCATATATGTAGTTTGTCTTGTCAAAATTAAGTGCTAACTTATGTCTATATAGGCACGTATACATTAAATTTAATTCCCTGTTTGCATTTACAGAAACAGTTGATCAGGCATTACTTTTGAATAGGAGAACTGTATAATAAACAAACACTACCACTTCTCCCCTTAAGATAAATTAGGTAAATCTGCAAAAATCATTTATGTAGATAAAAAAAAGGATATGACCTAATAAAGTTTCTTGCGGAGCTCCAGATCTTAGTGCTGAATGTATGATCAATTTTTATAGTCTGTATCCTATCAGAGAAATGGGACGGAATGAGTGATAGAATATTGTTCTTAATATCAATGTTATAAAGCTTCTTAAGAAGGAGTTTGTGGACAATAGTATCAAAAGATTTGTTTAGCCCTAAAATACAGCTATAACTTTTTATTAGTATCAGTTGAAGAATTTATGAACTCAGTCACTTCACAAAGTGCATCTGAAGTGCTATATACACTTTTGACACCGTACTGATTTCTTGAAATAATGTTATTTAATTAACCTGCTTTTAATGCATTTTGCAAATATCTTAGCTATGTTAGATAATAGCGAGTTTGGTCTATAATTGCTGAGCATCTGTTTATCGTTACTTTTATAGACAGGAATAACAGTAGCACATTTAAGCTTATTAGGGAAAATACCCTGATCGATGGCTAAATTTAAGACACATTTAATTGGACTCGCTATATAGTAAGCAACGGTTTTAAGAAATTTAGCCGCACTGTAAAAAATGCACAAATTGTTGCCACAAAGCTTAGGTATTTTTCCCTAAAATGTAGGGAATATTCCCTTCGTCGGCTGTAAATGCCATATTAAAGGTGCTTTTAATCTTTTCAGTGCTAGAGTGTCCATCAAAAGATGGAGATACTACGGAATTAGAGATGGTTTCACCTATATTAATAAAGTGTTCATTTAGTTCAGTTGCATAAGGTTCCGTATGTATTGTATTATGTTTGCTAAGGATTTTTCTTTATACATTTGTGCGGCTTATTTTTAAATGTTATTTCATTTATTTTCCCCCGTATCTTTTTTGGATTATCACAGTATTTCAGCAGCTCTTGTTTGTAGAATCTGACTTTGCAGCTCGAATTGTATTACTTAATTTTTTCCGATAGTATTTTACTTTCCTAGCAATTTTATCTCTGTTCCGAATCGAGGTTATTATTCAAATAGTCATCCACCTTTTGATGCTTTGGAATTTCGAATTATGTTTCTTAATATTATTATTATATGAGTGATTGACGACGTTATCAATAATACCAAACAGATTGTCAGTGGCATCTTCTGTTCCTAGGGAATTATAGACCGGAGCCCAATATACGATCGTGATATTTTCTATTATCTTATCAGTAGTATTTGGACTCAGGCCTTTTGAAGATCTAATATTCAGGAAACAGTTTGAGTTACATATTATATTCGCCATCGTACAATAGTGATCTGTAATACTCGTAGGGTATATAGCCGAACGAAGACTATAACCGGCTGATTTTAAGAAAATATGGTCAATGCAAGGCGATTTCCCTGAGCCCTGTCTTGTTATACGTTTTAGACATTCATTATATCCATATAATTCTAGAGTATTAAGATAGCTTGGAGACCTATAAATACTTGGGACATTTATTATTTGATTATCAGTTAGGAGTATTTTTACTTTCGTGATTTAATTTAAACAACTATACCATCATATTTGTTTAAAAACTTTTGTTTGTTAATAATTTGGTATCCATTTATATTACAACAATCAGTTTTACTTAGGCAAGACTCCGTCAGAATAGTTATTATGTCGAAGTCCAGATTTAAATCATTAATAAGTATAATGAATTCATCAAACTGTTTCGCCAGGCTTCTGATATTCACATGAATGCGCCTAATGGAATTCAAATTTTCTTCAAAAGAACTATGACAATCGATTTTATCACACAAAACACTCTTTTTAACATTTAAATAATTACTCAGAGTTTCTAAAATTTCACACATTTTATCTGATCAGAATCTAGACTAAAATAACCGGACTAAAATTCTTTTATTTATCAATAAGTAAATTTTGCAAATCGTGTTGATTTTTTACTAAATAAAAATTTGAATCTTTATCTTTCTTACCTTATCATTTTTAATCCAGATGTTCCTATAGCCCTTACTCCTCAGCGCAATTTTTGTCTGTCTAAATAATTCAGCTGTAGCTTTGGTTATATGTTCCCCGATAAATATATCTTTTGCAGAAATTCCGGCCCCATCATTTTTTTCCTTTGCAGTTGTACTCAAGTACACTGAGAAAAAAAAATACCATCAAAATGTGGTAAAAAAAGTTGCCAAGCATATAGATTGTAATTTTAAAACACAGATTTTACGTTAAAAACTGATTTTTATATTTAGTTTTAGTTTAGTTTTTGAAACATCTAAAAAACAAATGTAAAATTAAAAGCAGTTTTAAATTTTTTAAGTATCGCTTTTCAAACTTAAAAATCATGTCTCTTATTAATTCAAACTGAATTTAAAAAAAAAAACCTATACGTTTTTAAAAATAAAACTGCCATTTTTGAAAACCAAACTCAACTTTTAATTTTAATCCTTTTTTTATTTTTAAAATATGGTATTTTAATAGAAAAAAGTACATTTTTAAAAACAAACCTGGTATTTTTAAATTTCAAAACCATTTTCAAAATATGCATACATGAGCTTTGGTACCTAACAAACTAAATTTCTGTTCTGATACATTCTTTTATTTCTTTTTAAAGGATTTGAGCACAGTTATTTTATTATTATTCTTTAACTGAGATCTAAAGGTCTAGTTTAAGCCTCTATATTGCTAATAGTGACATTCTATAATTATTATAATTATTTGACAAAGAAGAGATATGCTTATCTCAGAAATCTTAAAAAGATTTGAATGGTCAAGGCAGATCCTTAAACAATTATTTTTTTTTAAATGTTACTTTCTACTTTTAGCCCACATACAAGTGCAAAATAGATCCCAAAAAAATAAAATAAGAATAGTTATTAAACTAATTAATCACTTTCAAATGAGAACTGATAACAAATAAACAAAAAAGGTGTGGTGTATATTCCGACCACAATACTGTTCTGGGAAATATATTTTGATCAGTGAATAGAAAACTGTATATAGTGTATAAGTGTTTGATAGTAGTTCATTTAACTGTATTTCTTATAAATAAAGTGAAATGCTGACTTGGAATAAATTATCACCACAATACTGTGAACAGAATATTTAGCCTATATAGTAAAGTATCTACATTATGTTTATGTGTATTGCAGATATGTGTATTTCATACACCGCTAAGAGGTATTTATTTTTATTGTTTATATTTAGTAAAGGCTATGAATTATTTCAATTTCCTCATTAAGTTAAAAACCTTTGCGAGATTTGTTAGCTGTCGCTTCTGTCCTCTGACACTATCAGTTTGGATTCCGCAGAAAAATCGTTGGTAAAACTCTAAACTCTGCGAGACTTCTTTTGGGTAAATTAAGTTGAATACAAAGTAAAGTCCAAATAGGTAAAAAATAGCATCATCAAATGTTCTTATGGTGTCATTCACAATACTTTTTTCACAATAAACTTCAGTTTCTAAAAATATGTAAAGTTAGCATAACAAATATACATGTTGTATACATAACTGCAGGCACAGTGGTATCGGTATGATTCGATTTTACATCTTTACATAAAAAATGCAACCTCTTTCATGTATCTACGTAGCAAAATTAAATCATACGAAAACTGCTTTTTATAGTTTAATAAAACATATTGTCGACCATTCTGTTTTTTCCTTACTTACCAACGACAGCAATCCAGGGTGTTGCTCCAGGTGGGTCAATATCTTCCTTTGAAGTACCAATCTATGAATAAGAAATATTATTCTTTTATGGTTCAGAAAATTAGTACCTATATCTTACCTTATATTTTCTGTACTGGAACAGATTATCCTCCTTAAAATAATCGCATATGCAGTCTATAGTAGCATTTAATGAAGGCAGCAAATTACTATTATAATCTTTGTTTTTACATTTAACAAAGTTAATTATTTTTTCCATTTTGGGAATATTATTGCAATTCACAATATTCTGCTTTGTGAGTAAATAAAAATGATCAAATAAGACCTCTGCTTTAAAAATAAATGGCCATTCACGGGTAATTGAATCCATAGTCTCATTCGCTTTCATATTATTGAGAAATAGTCTTAAAGATGAATAACACCTTTTCATTTCATCTCTTATGAAATTAAGTTCTTGTGATGATAATACGTGTTTTGCACTAAGATTTTGTAAAGCTTTTTTCTGTTTGCGTTGCATTTCAATGGAATCATCCTCAAGCTCGATTGGCTGCCAGTTAGCACATACAGCAGCAAATTTTGAAGACCTTCGTCATAGACAAATTAATAACATGCAAAGACTGGACACGTAGAACAAAAATATGCAACGCTTTTCTAGAATATAAAATTAACGATACCTCGACGATGCCTCGACTTGGCACTTGATGACGTGCCAAAAGGGTAAGCCACCAATGCCTCGCTCCATACAAAATCACTGTTGCCTTGATCCGATGAAGAGAAGGCCACAAGTTTTTCTTAGAAATTTACTGGAAATTTCTTCCTTCGAATTTTTATGCATTGGCCGGGCCGAGAGCAGTGCCTCGCTCGAATATAAAATCTTACAACGATGCCTCGACCTGATGTGTAGGGAAGGCCGAAATTTTTTCTTAGTAATTTCCTGTACATTTTTTCCTTAGAATTCATACGCACTTTTGGAGGGCGACAACAATTTTTATGAGCGTAGACACTAGACAAGCAATAATCAATTTTTTTTTTAGAAATTTACACAAAATGTTTCGGTAGAAGTTTTATTCAGTTTGGTGGCCGACTAGACTTATTTTCAGGGGTACACGTACAGCATGTACATCGTTGTTAGATTTTATATTCGAGCGAGGCACTGCTCTCGGCTTCAGCCAATGCATTAAAATTCCAAGGAAGAAATTTCCAGTAAAATTCTAAGAAAAACTTGTGGCCTGCTCTTCATCGGATCGAGGCAACATTGATTTTGTATGGAGCGAGGCATTGGTGGCTTAGCCTTTAGGCACGCCATCAAGTGCCAAGTCGAGGCATCGTCCAGGCATCGGTAATTTTATATTCTAGAAAAGCGTTGCATATTTTTGTTCTACGTGTCCAGTCTTTGTATGTTATTAATTTGTCTATGCCTTCGTCTTTTGCAAAACGGGATGTTAGGTTTACAATGTTCGGATGTTTCGGTTTGACGGTTTAAATAATTATTTCTGTTCATAATTTTAATTATGAGTGAGCAGTTTTGGGCAGATATAATGTTTCCAACCGAATCTTTTTCTAAAAACGTGTCTGGATATTTCTCAATCAGCTTTTCAACAAGCCTTCTTATTTGAGGAATTGTGATGTTTGTAGTTTTTCCCTTACAATATTTACCAAAGTGTGTACTAATTCTGTTGTTAATGCTGGAGTAAGTGTTTTTCCTTCATTACATGTATCGAGGACGGGTTTCGAAAAATTTTCCCAAGGAATATGCGAAATTAAGGGTATGTTAGAAGATGACCCAGAATGATTGCTTAATATGGACAAATTTGAACTAAAGTCAGTAGATGATAGTGGTGATGAAACTGTTGAGGCATTCTGCGCATCATTTATTATATTAAATATATCATTTTTATCTTGTGGAGGAGTCCAGCTTTCACTGTCCTTTAAGAGCATCAAATGATTTTCCTTTACAGATGTCAATAGAATATCCTCATCTACATCGAAACCATCGTTTTCGAGTTCAACTTTCGTACCTGTTATTTGTTTGTTAGATGCTGAAATAATAAATCATTAATACTTTGTTGGATTTTAAATGAATTAACAATTACCAGCTTTTAACAATTCCTCTAATTTAGGGAAACAGCTTATAATTTTTCGTGCACTTCGGTCAGAATTGGTAATTTTAAATAAAATTTTATCCTCCATGACATATATTTTTTCTCTCTACTTCGACAATAGGTATATAGATTTATATGTATAATAAATCATTATAGATAACTATTCTATAAATCTAATTGAAAAATATTAAAATGATATACTTATCATATTAATTTCTTTAGTTAACAATGTAATTAAAAATTATCTAATTTTATGGAAGTCATAAGACTTTCTTAAAGCGTTTTGATATTTAACTATGTATACTTCAATAATTCAGATATATTTAATTTCTTATATTCTGTGTTAATATAACTGGTTTATTAAAAATTATTCCAAGAAGAAAAAGCACTAGCTCTTAATTGGTAACGCAAATAGATTGACGAAGTAAAATGAGTTGTCTACATGGATAATCTTTTGATTACATATACTGCTTAAATTGTTACAATCTCGTATGACAAAATCTTTTGAAAGATCGGACATATTTTCGTAGCATGCAAGATAGGGATTGTAAAATATATCTGCAATTGCACCATAAATTTTAAAGAAGGTCAAGGCTTTATTTACTAAGATTAATTTAATAACGATAATCTGAATATTAAAATTTGGATAAATTTTTGTGACGACAGCATCATTCAGTTCGTATTCCAAACCTCGAAAGGTTACTTTTTTGTAATTCAAACTGAAGTCATTTAAATATATGTTCGCATTTAGTTCAGCAGTACTGAGATCCTGTGCTCCCTCACAATGTATTTCATTTGACCACCTAGTAGATGACCGAGATAATTCTAATATATCATGCCTTTCACTTAAGGATTTAGCAACATTCCGAAAATTTTTATTCTGTTTAGCAAAATTTTTATAAAGCTGATGTTTCCTTTCAAAGGGTAATGTCCACAGACGTGATAGTGGTCCGAATTATTTAATAAGGTCAGGGTAATGTTTTACATAATGATGCTTTGGCCTTAAGGAATATCCAGGAAAGGTCTGTCTTCGATTTATCAAATAATCATCTATAATCTTGCGCAAATAATTAATTTGGAGCTCAGAGATACTCGGAGCGCAACTAAGCTTGCTTATCTCTATAAGTGATATTAGCAGAGTCCAGTTTTCATTATTTCTGTCTAGGTTAACATTTATTGTAGTGATAGGAAATAGTTTTAAAAAATACCAGTTCTGATAACAAGTTCCCGGGAGTTTTTTCAAATTTTTTCGAAGCGCAGGAAAACTAAATTTAAGTTTAAGGCACTTTTGAAGCTTTTCATATTGCTGATTTAGGTAGAAAAATGTTACGATTTTATTCTTAGTGTAATACTCGAGTATTTTATAAAAATCAAATGCAACGATACCTTCGAAAAGGTCATGAGCAATACACGGAGGCATACCAGGTGTGCATACATGAAAATTGCTTAATTTATTTAAAATAGAACTCCTTTTTATACCTCTCACAGGTTTTTGTGTAAATTTAGTCTTTTCTATACATTGTTTATAAGTATTTGGAGTTCTTACAACATTTATATCTGTATTATATTCCAGCATTTGA